>BQNB010058536.1:2548-37724 GCA_026074375.1 Tanacetum coccineum | reverse complement strand
ACTAAACACTTAAAGTAGAATGTGTGATTAAAACTTTGGGTGCGTTGGTATTATTGGAATACAAATATTATTACGTGACGACATTAACGTTTCAAATTTCTAAACTTTCTAGAAATGGAAACTTTCTTAAAATAGAAACTTTCCAAAAATAGAAATTTTTCAGAAAAGTGATGAAACTTAAAAACGAATATTATACTTTCTTAAAAGCTTGTTCATACTAAATAAATTAGAATGTACACAAATATGGATTCCACTATACTCTTATTTGATTATATATATATATATATATATATAGAGTAAGGATCAAATGAGAAGAAAACGTATAATGAAAATGATAAGAAGAAACCACAACCACACATTTCAGATGCACCTATAAAAATGCATGCATCTCCCCTTAAAATTCTCTTTCCTATTTAAAATGTGTGGCTAGAAATCCTTCTTATTCTTCTCATTATATTTTTTCTTCTCACTTGATCCCTTCCCTATATATATATATATATATATAGAATCCGGATCGATTGAAAAGTTTTTTATTTTGAGAAGATTGAGAAGGTTTTCAAAAATGATAGATTTTTAACTTTGATTTAAGTTTTTCAAGTGTAAAACTCATTTTAATGTGATTATAATTCAAAATGTGTAAAAAAATTTCAAATAAATGTTAAAAAATTTCTCGTTTTTGCAGTATAAGTAAAATACTGAATCTTCTATACAAATTTAAGGAATCATTACCATAACTCGATTTTAGCAATGATTTGTGAATCGTTTATCAATTACCCCAACAATTTACAAGTATTGATATTGAACACGCCTAGACAAAACGGTTTCAAAATACATCAAGACATTTAACCAATTTCGGCCTTTTTATTTGCAATGATATACCAATAGATAAGCAACTATCAAGCAATATAAATCGAATTCATAAACATATATATTCATAAGTCATAGCAAAATCATCCAAAGATTATTTAATGTTTCACATATGAGAACAAAGTAACAATACCAATATTTCGACTACAACAACCACCAACCCAAAACTAATAATTCCATCTAACAACACCAAATGTACTGAGATACCCTAAAATATACAAGTAATTCTGAAAATCCGCAACATAAACACCAAATGGAGTGTATGGTAACAAAGGTTATGGTGAAGATCTTAAGAGGAATTTGGTGTGAATCTCAAGAATCAAAGTGTGAAGTGTTTAGATTCTGGATATGGGTTATATGTAGGCTAGATCTGGTGTTAGATCTCTGTAAATTCGAGGATAAGGTGGGTGGTTTGTGGTGGTAGTTTGGTGTTGAAATGGTGGTAAGTGCTGGATTAAAGAAGGTGTTTGGATCTTGGATCCAACGGATCCTCACCCACTCCTTCCTCCTCTCAATAGAGGCTTTGAGTGTGTGTGTGTAAGATGTATGAAGCTTTGTATGAGAGATATTTGAAACGGGAGAGCCAAGGAGGGTATTATAGGCTTTTTCGGGGGGTCGAGGTACGCCGCACAAAACTTATTTGTGCGCGCACCTTAGTGAGTTAATGCAATTAGCATTTAATTTCTCCAAGCAAAAAGTGCGCCGCACTTTGGTTAAAACCGCCGCACTTTGGGTGTTTAAAGGACTTTTCAGTTCTGGTGAAAAAGTAGCACACTTTTCTGCAGTGCGGCCATACCTTTGGTCGTTATCAGCAGTTGGCCTTTTTTCATGGTGTGGGATAATTGAATTCTCTTCGCGTGACGCCAGGGGGATCGCGGTTCAAAGGGAGTTCGTATGACGAGTTATGGGAACACAGTAAAACAGCGTGTTCGGGAAGCATTCAGCATGAGTTTTTCTTCGTGAAAGGTCAAATCTTCGTGTTTTTTTTTGTTTTCTTTCACGACACATTTCCAAGAACCTATAATTGAAAATATACTATAATTCTATACCAAAAGTTCTGTTTTATAATTAACCAATTTCTTATATATATAAAAATAGAAACTTTCCAAAAATAGAACTTTTTCAGAAAAGTGGCGAAACTTAAAAACGAATATTATACTTTCTTAAAAACTTGTTCGTACTAAATAAATTAGAATGTACACACATATGGATTTCACTATTCTCTTATTTGATTATATATATAATATATGACTTAAATGTCATTTTATTATATTTCATGTTTCTAATTGCGCACCATCATTCTAGGTCGCGGTTAGGAGTTTTTATCTCCACTCTTCTTTTTCGTTGATCTTCTACTCTCGTCTATTTACGGTGAGTTCATAGTCCCCTTTTTATTACTTACTTGATTTCATAAAATTTCTGGGGAGATTACATGCTATGCTTTAACTTTTGAACGCAAGTACTTTTAAAACTGTATGCTATACTGATTATTGCCTGATATTAATGCCTAAGTACCTTCACTGCTACTAAGTCTTCTTTCTATCATGAACCGTTAGTTGCTATTGTAGTTAGCGTGAATGTTGTGGATAGATCTATCAGGACTGACAATCCTCATCCTAAATTATGGTTTCATGTTGACCATGTGACGCATTTTACATTTGATGTACTCTTAGGGTTATTGGCAGAATACCTTACTTTTATTTGGGGCAAAATTTGTTAAGGTATCGGTGTCATGAGCTTAGGGCATTAATAACTGTTTTGACATGAATGTGTTTCATTGTCACCATTTAACTAAATCTTGTGATTCATTCATTTTACTTATATAAACCTATGAAATTCACTCAACAATATTGTTGACATTTTTCGCATGTTATCTTAAGTTTTCAGGTATATTGCTCGAAGGGAAGCCGCACGGATATGCACATGGAGACTCTACATTTTATACATCTTATGAAACTTACTATTCGAAAAACTATATGTTTTATAAAGGCTTTCTCTTATACATATTCGATGAAAATTTATCCAAACATTATGTCATCTTTTAAATCAAACTTTGTCATGTTTAAACTTTATGTCCTATTTGAACACTTGGGATATTTTGAAACTATTGGGACCTGTTGTAACTTTGATATTTTAAATGCATCGAATGTGAATCATTTTTAAAAATACTGTATTTTGTAAAGACTTTCTCTAAATTGAAATTCGATGAAAACTTTATCTAAACTTTATATCATGTTTGAACCTTTGCAATATTTTGAAACTGTTGGGGCCTATTCATAAACTCTGATATTTTTATTGTGAAACAAATTTGAAATGTATTGTAAAACGTCTCTATTTTAGAGATCGTTTTCTGTGACTTGAACTTTGAGCTTTGAAGTTGCACTCTCAGTTGCCTTTCCGCCGCTATCAGATTTTGGGGGTGTGACAGAATATGAGAAAACTACTTTCATAAACTCAACTCCAATAAATACTTCTTCTTTTTTGAGTTTTTATAAAATCAAGGTATGTAAACCAATATTATTGCTTACCACAATACCCTCTAAATGTATACCGTATTCCATCACAACTTCTAGTTTACTCTTTCGTAATATAAATATAACATTTTTTAAGCTTGTAATTTTTTATACAAAAATATAAATATAAAAATATAAAAATAATTAAAATTATGTAATTCGAGTTGTTTTCGATTCGGATTTACCCAAAAAATTTAACCCAACCGAACAACCTGATAACCGAACCGATGAACACCCCTACTTTGTAGTCGGTTTTAGAGGCCCTTTCTAGTCAGATAACAACCAAATTACTCCGTGCTTAAAAAGGTTATTCAAATTTCAAAAATAGTAAAGTGTTTCCGTTAACCAATATTTTCTAACTTTTAACATTTTTTTATGGATGGTAGAATTAAGAGCTGACCATGAAAAAAATAAAAGTGTTGAAAGAAACACAAAAAATTGAGAATAGAGAAAAACTAAGGTGCTGTTTGTTTATTAAGAGGCTGTGAATCTGATTCTGACTCGCACATCTAAATCTGAATCTGAATCTGAGGCGTAAATGTCTGAATCTGAATGAAATAATATTGTTTGTTTTTTATAAAAAAAACGTGTCTGAATGATATTAATGTATAAGAGTTTCATTCTTATGATACATAAACAATTATACACATTAAATAGAACAATTGAGTCATCGAACTAACACGACCTAACAACATATAAATAAGTTGTGTTAAAACAAAACATTCGAGGATATCGTGTTGTACTTTAATCTCGTAAATTAATCATATATTGTTGGTATGTTATATTCTCATGTTGTTAAATATCTTCGCCATTATCACTATCAATTAATTTACGATGATAAATAGAACAATTAAGTCATCGAACTAATACGACCTAGCAACATATATTTTAATTGTCATGTAATAATTAAAATATTTTTGAAAAAAAGAATTCAAGTTAATCTCAAAATATGCATGCTATTATTTGATTGAAAAAAATTAGTTATATATTATTTTAGTTGAAATACTCTTATGTTAAGTTTGAGCATTTTTTATCATCATCATATTATCATATTTAATATTTTTTATTTTGAAAAAAAAAACAACGTAATTCTCTCTAAAATGTATTATTAATACGAATGAAAAAGGCGAGAAAACATATAATATAAAAAAAAGGAACCAAAGAAAAAAAAAATAAAGTAAAAAAAAACTAAATGAAAGAAAGAAAAGAAAAGGAGGAAAAGAGAAAACACATTAAGAGGTAGTAAGACATCTCCTCCTCATCTTGTTGGGTAAGAGCCTCTGAATGAAAATAAAAAAACAAACTCACTTAATGACCAAAATGTCTGACCGTGTCTGAACGAGACAAATTAAGAGGCTGTTAAGAAACAACTTTTAAAAAACAAACACCACCTAAAATTTGATATTATAGTTTGACAAGTGGTTGACAAAATGGGCATTGTACCAAGTGTTCTACTTCACTAAAATTTGACATTATGGGTATGTTTGGTATTAAGCGTTTGAGAGCGTTTTGGAGCAACTAGCGACAAGCGGCTAGCGGTTTAAATATAATGCTTGTTTGGCAACGAGCAACTAGCGGTTGAATTTTGTGGAACCGCTCCTATCCAAAACGCTTCATCAAGAAGCATTTAGATCTAGCCGCTAGCGTTTGGCTCTCAAATGACATATATGCCCCCTTTAATTATTTAAATAATTTTTATGTTAATGTGTATGTGTCTTTATTAGTCATTTAACATTTATAATTACCGCTACAACTACGTTACCAAACACTTTTATTTAACAAACAGCTACTGTTAACTGCTGCTGCTTACTGCTACTGCTTGCTGCTTACTGCTACTGTTTTCCGCTACTGCTACTGCTACGTTTCGCCAAACACAACCTATGTTGTAACAGTCAACTAAATGGCCAAGGTAATTTACCGAAAACGAGCATAAAATACACAAAACAATGATCGAGTATGAATTGAGATTAACTAGGAAGTAAGAACCAAATGGGTCAAATGATAAATTAGTCAAAAGTCATGCAAAATGTGTTATGAAATTTGTCACTAGTACAAAATGTGTATTTTATGATTATATAGTAATTTATGGCTATTTTAAATATTTTAATTATCTTAGGTATGAGGTGAAACCATGACACTTCAAACAAATAGACAAACTAGATGATCAATTAATATAGCCAAATCTATTTGACCTAGATAATTATAACAGTTTTTGTTTCATGTATCATATATATTCTCATGTCCACATAAAGTACGTTAACATATGAACATAACAAGTATAACCAGAAGAGAATAGAAACAATTGTTTTAGTATAGTATGTAATGTAATAGAATATTGCACAAAAAAAATGTAATAGAATAAAATTAAACTCAACTTAAAATAACGGGTAGGACAGACCTAGGGGTGAGCAGAAAAACTGAAATAACCGAACCAAACCGAACTGAACTAATAAGATCAACCGAATTTGCCTAAACCGAACCGAACCGAACTACAAATTTGATTTTCGGGTTAGATATGGTTTGACAATCTGAACCGAAAACCGAACCGAACACCGAATTCATATAAATATATATATTTTTATATATTTATATATACAAAGCTCGTTACTGCCAAATATAAAGCAGGCTATGCACCCTAACTTTATATGCCGCAACGCTGCTTAGATGTGTCGACATTATAATAAAAGTAATAATTACCCCGGGCCTAATGGGCTCGGTATGTGTTCATTCGGTCTTCAAAAAAGAAAAAAAACTATAGTATCCCCCTTCCTCTTATTTGGCCAAAAACAAGAAAACTTTAACTATTTATACTTTCATCAGGCCTGAGCAAAAAAAAAAAACGCTTGATTGTCCATTGTCTATAAAATAACAAAAACAAACTATTAAACATGAGACCAAAAAAATAAACCAAAAAAAAATTAATGCCCCACAACAACGCGCGAAAAATATAACGCCCTCAGCACGCGGCGGGTTCTTAATCTTGAGCTTGTTATAGTAGTAATATTTTTAGAGGAATTGAGTTTTCTTTCTCAAAATGATAGGGGAAATTTAATGAAAAGGCAATTAACGATACACATTCTCTCAAATTATATACATATACTATAGGGGGGTTGAAACGATGTCGTTTCTTCCCCCCTTGCTACAGTACATTTTTTCCCCATTTTATTGGGCTCTCAATTTGGGCCGGCCCATTGGGCAAATTTTTTTTTTTTTTTTTAGCAATGTAAAAAAAATCGCTCGGCATAAAATAGAAAAAAAAAACTACAAAAATATTGACATGAGGCCCAACAAATAAGCCCATATAAAAAACAAACTATTAAACATGAGACCGAAAAAATAAACCCGCACAAAATACAATAAAAAAACGCCCTGCAGTAACGCGCGATTCTCATTTAAAGCCCATGTTCCCATAAAATTATATTAAAAAAAACCCGTATAGCCAAAAAAAGAAACCTTTAAACATAAGCCCCACACATAAGCCCATATAAGAAAAAAAAACAAACTATTAAACATGAGGCCGAAAAAATAAAACCGCACAAAAAAAAAAAAAATAATAATGCCTCGCGTAGAATAAAACGACGTAGTTTTGTTCCACACGCTACAGTGCTCGGCCCTTTGGGCCAACCCATTTGGTTTTTTTTTTTTTAGGCAATGTAAAAAAAACCGCTCGGCACAAAATAGAAAAAAAAATTACAAAAATATTGACTTATTAAGATAAAAAAATACCCGCGACATGAGGCCCAACACATAAGCCCATATATAAAAAAACAAACTATTAAACATGAGACCGAAAAAATAAACCCGCACAAATAAAAAATAGAAAAGAATAAAAATAAAATTTTAACGCAAAAATTAACCCGCACTATTAAACATGAGACCGAAAAAATAAACTCACACATAATACAATAAAAAAAGGCCATGTTCCCATAAAATTATATTAAAAAAAAACCCGTATAGCCATAAAAAGAAACCTTTAAACATGAGCCCCACACATAAGCCCATATAAAAAAAAAACTATTAAACATGAGGACGAAAAAATAAAACCACACAAAATAAAAAAAATAAAAAATAATAATGCCTCGCAACTACGCGAAAAAAATTAACACCCGCAGAAACGCGCGGATAATCATGCTTGTTCGTGTACTATATAAGCAAACATTTCGACTTACAAATTTTGAACCCTACATACTATACCCAACAACAGTTATTACTTATATCAAAGAATACATAGAATGGAACACAAAGATGCTTCTCTTGAACATGTTGTTCACCCTCCGGTGGCCAATCCTACTGATGCTTCCCTTGACGTTGAGGTAAACGACATATACCATTTACCTATGATAGTCTGATCTTGTATTTTCATATTATTTAATGGTGTAGTCCCCGAAACAAGTATATATGCGATCGTCATGTTTGCATAATTATATACTGATAAGTTGTTGTTGTTGTTATATAAATGCAGGTTAGCAAAGGAAAAAAAATAAACACTTACCACAATATCGCATTTCGTTAATTATCTGCCGCTAGAAATTTATGCTGCTAGGAATTTATGCCACTAGGAATTTCCGCCGCTATGCGCGGATACTCGCCTAGTATTATAAGAAAAGGTTTATGGCATTAAATAGCCACATACTTTCTCAAATGTGCCGATATGGTACGTGTACTAAAAAATTACTCATATGATACCTCAACTTTCAGAAACCTGTTAATATGGTCGCAAACTTTTTTTTTCCACCTGCTTGACCTGCAAACTGATGACGTGGCCTGTCAAGTCATCAAAAGTGTACGTATTTTACGATTTTTTTAACTTTTTTTTAATGTTTTTGTTTTTTGTACGTTTTATTATGTTTTTGTATGTTTTCTTACCTTTTTTACTTTTTCTACGTTTCTATGCGTTTGTACCTTTTATAGCGTTTTTTAGGTTTTGTACGTTTTCTTTCCTCTTTTTACGTGTTTTATCCGTTTGTGTAAGTTTTTAAATGTTTGTGTACATTTTATACGTTTTTTTACTCTTTTTTTTACGTTTTGTACGTTTTTATAGGTTCTTTACATTTTTTAACGTTCTATACGTTTTTCTATGTTCTCTAACTTTTTTTTACGTTTTTATGCGTTTCTATACATTTCTATACGTTTGTGTACGTTTTTATACCTTTGTGTATGTTGTATGCATTTTTTTCGTTTTTGTATGTTTTCATACTTTTCATACTTCTTTTACGTTTTATACGTTTATGTACGTTTTTATATGTTTTTATCTCCTTTATACGTTTTTGTACGGTGAAAACGTATAGACATAATAACGTCAAAAAGTGTACAAAAACGTAAAAAGCGTATAATAAACGTACAAAAAGATGTAAAAAACGTATAATAAACATACAAAAAACGTATAAAATGGTACAAAAACGTATTCGATATTTTCCCTTTTTGAAATCTTGGTGTCAAACTCATTTTCATTTTATGTCTTCTTTAGTTAGACATCTTTTCGGTGGTTTATTAGCTTATCAATCTATTTATTTCAATAGTATTATTTACATTATTTACTACGCAAATCATCCCTTCCTCCGATTACCCCAGGTTATTGGGAATGAATCAAACAAAAAACCTTAATGTCCAACCTACTACCTCTTCTAGCCGTTACCTAAGCAAATAAAAACCGATATTCATGTAAGAACTTCATTAAAGCATGAGAGATACAAGTTTTATAGGTGAGCAATGTAAACACAAAAACATGTATTATTGATATCCATTATAAACTTTTTACATAAACTAAAACCTAGCAGGGGTAACACACCCTGCAGCGTTGCAGCGGCGGTTACACTGCAATCATGATTTCTGACAAACAATTTTTCCAATCATCATTTTCCGTTACAAGCTATATACAGATAGTTGATTTTTTATGGCTGTATAACTAATATGTATGAGACTATGAGCAACATAATTCATATAATAATAGTTGTAGTGTTGCTAGTACCAAAGCGGTTGTCGTTGCGAGAAATGATAAGTTGAAGTGTTTCGTTTTGTATTATGCATACAAAAACCGCGTTTTGAAGTATGTTTGATTCTTCAACTTTGTTTATAGAATAGCGTGCATTCATATATTTTCGTTTCCGTATTAATCAACCTTCTTTTTTATAATTTGGCGTTTACCAAAATTAAGTACTTCAAAACGGGAAAATGTAATCATAAATGTTTTTCGAGTCATATTGTCATATAATGATTGTAATTATAAAAAGTGTTAGCCTCAAAATATTGAGTCGAACATGAAGTTCGTTCATTATGAATTTAAGTCTCGGTCAATTAATTAGTTAATTGTTGTAGCTCGAATCTTATCGGGATAATCGTGCTCGATAGATTTCATCTAAATATTGTATATGTTTCGTGTTTAATCCAAGCCAAAAACCAGAGCCGAGTCCAGTTTAAAACTTCCACGTCGCGTCACATTAAATGGCTGTAGGGGGTAAATATATAGATATTTTCCATTGAAAATATCTAATTCCTTCATAATCTCATAATATCCTTTTTTTTTCTAAATCTTTCTCAGTTCACTCATCTCTCTCTATTCTCTCTCTCACTAAACCATTCTCTTTCTATGTTGTTCTAGTTTCGTGATTGATCGAGTTATGGTGAAGTGATTTAAGACGAGGTTCCTACAAGTGTAACAGTCGCTCGGGTGGGTTTATTGATATATGTTATAGTGGTAATTTTTTTCTCTTTAAGCTTATTAACACTCGTCGTATTTTTTGGTTTTGTTTCAATCTCAATAATATTATTTAAGCTTAAGTCCACAAAAAATTGGTGGTTTCGTGTCTTGAAGCAAGCGTTTGAAAAAAGAAAAAAAAACACACATTTTTGTTCTTGTTTCCCGAGCGTCGGCTTACTATACCCTTCTTATAACATCCCTTTAGTTGATTATTCTTTCGAAGTAGTTGTGTTTTTGATATTTAGACCACACCCGAACTAGTTCAGAAAAACTTGAAACCGAACGAGGTGCACGTTACAACTCAACCGAACGAGTAACATCTCAATAAAAAAGATCACCGATACGAGTGCCATTACCAAAATCACCGAACGAGTAACAACTAAAGGACCCGAACGAGCAAATTTTGAGGACCGTACAGCACCAATTCAAGAGGACGAACGGCAAATACCAAAAACGACCGAACGAGTAACTTTTATAAAGTTACACCGAACGAGCAACATTCAAAGAGGACCGAACGAGCAACACATAAAGACCGAACGAGTTCATATGTCATAGTGAGCCGAACGAGTTGCTTTGTGAAGGAACCGAACTAGCGGCTTTGAAAGGAAACCGAACGAGAGGGATTCAAGGTGAGCCGAACGAGTGAATCAATCTTGGAAGTTCCGAACAAGTCAAAAACATTAAGGAACCGAAAGTTTAAAAAACAGGAAAAACCATACACTTTCTAAACTTAGTTTCGGGTTTTCGGGTCTTATCTCGATGTGACGTTAAACGACGGGACTTAGACTGATATCTTCGTGTTCGTACATCATATCGATCTCCGTGGTAAATTTGGGTTTTATTTCCGTGACATAACCGTAAAACGACTCCGCGAGATCAAATTCATATTCGGTGAATTTTTTATAAATTCTATCCAACAAAGACGAACAGTTATTTGGAGGGAAAATTTGTTATATTAATATAAACCAAGTCTTGGCATTTGTCACATGCAATATCCCGTCACTGTTCCTACAATTTCAACATTCGACCTTCCTTGAAAAGAATCCTTCAAAGCGTTGAAAATAACTTTTTCAACCGTTAGTCCCTAATCGCTTCAAAACAACTCGATAGTGCTCACAAAGTTGAATCGTTTGTGCACCGTTTGATCTCATAATTTTGACGTTTAAAAATCATACCGTTTAATCATTACAATCTCAAAATTCGTTGCACCGATTCATCGTTTAGCCTCGCAATCGTTTACAAAAGTTCAAGTTAATCAACAACAACAACGATTTCACCAACAATAATTCTATTTTTACGGTTTTCTTGATTTAGTAAAATCCCGCGAAATACTCTTGTATTTTCCTCGTGGTTTAGTCAAGACTTGTAAAATCCCATAAAATAGTTTTCCACAACAACAAAATCACTTACTTGCTTAAGATCCAACTAAAATCTATTCACTACATCATAATCATAACTATTTCTATCATCATGTCTACTCCATTAACACATCTCTACAGACAGATAGCCAAATGCACAACAATATCATGGCACTGGTTCAAAAGATCGTCCACCAATGCTTGGACCAGGAAGATATTCTCAGTGGCGTTCGCGTTTTCTACGATACCTTGACACTAAATCGAATGGGTGAATAATGCTGAGGAAGTGCATCTATGAAGTTGCCATATACTCCACGAGCTTAATAATGCAGGGGACTGGGGTGAGTTTTTGGCTTTGTTGAAGAGAGTCAGAAAACATTCTACCATAGCAGCACCAGGAAGAAGCTGAGACAATACACAACATTACAACAGAGAACAAACTTTACTTTCAAGCTGAAAAGCAGAAGCAATTTTCTTAGATTGTGACACATGGTATTGGAATGAAAATTAACTCAACGTTGATGCAAGCAACACAGCTAAGGAGCGGTGATAGGACAGCCAATTGAAAGGCTAACACAGGGTGAATCGTTGAATCGATCAAGATGTAAAGGACAAATCTGTTCTGGGAAATTGGGAGATTTACTTCATCCGAGAGACTGGAGAATCCATGAGTATTTATTACTCCCCGGTATTTTATAAACTAGACTGAATGATATCTGACAAGGGAACGAACTGCAAGATTATTCACAAATGCAAGTGAATTGTTGCCAATTTTCTTCAACAACATCAACCGGAATGTTCGAAGATTTTGTGACGATTTGACACAAGCAGAAAGGAGGAAATAGACACAGTCTCAATATCTATCAGGTTCTGTGTAGACGTTCTTAATGCAGTTTATCCAGAAACGAAGTTTAATTAATGAATCCGTATAGCTGATAGACTACCAGAAGTGCAAATCCGTTAGCACTTCTTACGGCAGGCTCAACATATTCAGATAACTAGCTATCAGCACCAAAACCTCAAAGATCGATACAGATGCACCATCATACATGCATTCTTCTTACCACACGACCAAAGAGTGCAACTACCAGTACACAAAGGCACAAAGAGAGTGATCGAGCCAAACCAGTTACTCCTCAATCTTAGTCCGTTTCTGAGTAAGACAGTGATCCAGAACGAGCTCGGAGGGGATAAGGATATGGAAAGAACTCTGCACTCCGATGCAATATTTCAAGAAGCTGTACAAACCCTACCAACAACAACCTTCGAACTCATCAACTCAGGAACAAGACTGAAGATACCACACCAAGTAATAACAACGAGCAATCATCAGGCAGTTTTGGGAATCAAAGGAGGATGACAGTTTTGGGCTAGGGAAACAGTAGGAAGTCCCGTTAGTGCTACAAAATGAGATACATTGCTTTAACTTGGCAAGGGAATAGGACACTATCCCAGAGGAATGCAGAAGCCAAACGGGTTAAAAACTACGCGTATCACAAGTGAGAAGAAGATGTGTGCAAACTAAGCTTAACAAGGGGTGTTCCCTCTCTTCCAGCTGAGCAACTGATTGGCTAAGAAGATCTACGGATGAAAAGACTTGATGAACAAGAATTGGAAGCACATACATATACATGGCAAAGATTTACAGGAGGTCCTACCTGAAGAATCCAGTTTCGTACGTAAGGTCACCATTGGAACAGGTACAAAACCATGTATGGAACTGATGGATGTTTTTGCCAATGTGAGACTCATTCTGATCAACCTGAATCCATTAATGAACACATATGTTATTGGAGAAGATGATAGCAATGTCATTCCTGATTTCATCAAATATATAACTAATGATAATACAGGTCTTGATCTAAAATAGCTTCAGAATGTAGTTGAATACGGTGCTGCAGGCTTGCTAATGTTAATTGTGTTAATTTCGACTCGTTGTATCGTGAGGAAAACAAAACTATGAATATAAACTTAATTAAAGAAAGACAACGGCATCTGTCACTCAAGAACTTAAGAGGAGTGAATACTAAACCTTGATATGAGACTATTAGGGCTCTAAGGGTACTAGGATCTCCTCTAGCATTCGGGGATATTTCTCATGGTGTAGCACTTCATACCAAACAGACAGAGGCTTGAGAAGTATACACGCCCTTAATGTGACCTAACGTAGGTGATTATAAAATAACTTCAAAAAAGATTTAATGAAACTCTAGGGACTATTATGCTCTTAAATACAATGACATAAAAGTAGGGTTTAAAACTAAAACCTAAGAAATTTCATATTCTCAATCCAGACACACGCTGAGGCTAGCAAAAAGAGACTGTTTAACTAGTGTCACAGATTCGAGAGTCACTCCAATTGAAAAGTAAGGTTAATTCTGGATTTAAAAGTTAAGGAGAAAAGACAGGACACGATGATTGCAATTCTCTGCGACAAACAAATAAAGTTATTAAATTGAAATACCTTTATAATACGCAAATCAGTCAATTCATGACCATTCACATGTTAGCACACAAATTCGCAACGTATAAAGGTAGGAGCAACCATTGCTAATCCAAAGTTACCATCAAGAAAGCTCAATCTAGAAACTAGCCTCGTTTGTATGATATCTCATATGATACTGTCTGATCCTGGCAACAGATTATAGCCCCAATAGGGGGAAGAGACATGTGACTCTGTTTATGAAAAGGAGAGTAGATCAAAAATGAATAAAGACAAAGTGCAACCATAAGATTTACACATATCAAAACAGTCTTTATTAACTTTCAAACCACCATCCAATAACAATTGCTTATATATCAGTTGAACGAGCAAACGAAAGTTTTATGGGAAGACAATGTGGAAAAAACGTTTAACATGAACAAAACAAACATTCAAAAAACGTGTCTAATACCCATTTCTAATCCATTAGTAAAAAATTAGACAAGTTTATAACCGAAATATTGTACAACACTTCAATCCTTATTATATAGAACAATTATGAAACAACGCTTGGCTAATCATACAAATAGTGCGTTTCTAACCCAACTGAGCTAAGCACTATGGAAGTTTGAGTCAAACCTTAATAATGCCTCGTTTACAAACAAACTATACTGGACAGTCATTGTTTTGTTCCATGACTAAAAAAGGTAATGCATGACGTGATTTAGAAAAGTACTTAATACCCTTGAAAAAGGAGATTGAAGAACTTTGCAATCAGTAAAAGGCTGATTTTACAAACATATAAAGATCAACTTCACGAAGACGGTTGTCTAAAGATGTTACTATTTTTCGTATTTGCCATTCTGTGTCAGATTTACATGCTAATACTGAAGTTTACCAATGCTGTAACTTCATAAAGTCAAGAACATATGTGAATTGATCTTGCACATACGCTGTTGCCAAACATACTGAATCTGTTATTATATAACTAAGTTCATAATAATGCGTTTAAAGATGTTTTTGCTTAAACAAGAACAAACACTTCGAATTTCTCTTAGAACCTTTATTATCTTTAAACAACAATGGTAACGAAACATATTGAATAAATAAAAAAAACCCAGTTTTGAGCAAAGAAAATAGCTTCAAATGTTTATTTCGGAAAGAACGTTAACAATATCATGAAATACAAGATTTGAAAGCTGCAAATGCAAGATAGAGAACATGGTGGAATAAATGAGTTAAAGAAACTCATTCTGGTAACAAAGGAAAGTCATGAAACTTCAGTTTTTGTGATAAACAGCTGTTTGATCGAACAAACCGAAATGCTCAAACGATTCCAAAACCAACATGTTTTTCAGGAACTCAAACAGACTTCCTTGTTTATCCAAATCTCCTGAAATGAAAGTTTTCAAACGAATAAGTCGGTTAATAAACTACTGTTGTCTGGATGTTTTGTTCTTAACCTCATTCACTCAACAGAAATTTTGCATCAGAAAAGGAAACCAAGCGGATTCGAAACACAAATGAGTGTTAAACCATGAATGTATAGATGCCTCCATGCCACAACACAATACTGAACACCACAGATGCCTCAGATGTTCTAGAAACTAAAGAGCCTCACATGTCTAAATCTTCAGGAGAAATTCCCACACAACCTACAGTTAATTATCAGACACCACAGCTAAGTGCTGATCTAATATAAAGATAAGGTCTTTGGTCCAAACAATAGTCGAATGAAGTTTCAAAAGAGAGGAAGATAGAATACCATCGTATAGGAGGATTTCTAGTATTATCTACGAAAACAAATGTCTGTAGACTTGCTGTGTATATAGACCGTTCGAAAACTCCAAAACATCGAATGTAATTGCTAGTGTAGTGCTGAATGTGGAGCACATGTGTGTTTAATTCTAATGCATGATGTGCTTGATTGTTCCTCGATATACTAGAAAGACGTGAATAGGCTAGAACAAGAATCCTAATGTTGTTGTGCCTATTAGTGCTAGTAAACCCAAAGAGAAAGCGAACAAATCCTGTTGCAACACCCCATAAGAAAACATTTCATCAAATACCACTATTCAGGAAAACCATAGAGTTACTATAGTAGGAGTTGTATAGAGAATACTATCACGTGAATGGAAATGTGGTGGATAGCTAAGAGATTCCATACTGTGAGTTATACGATGGACACAAAAGCGCTAAGACAAAAAGAATATGGTGATGCGTAAGATTAATATGGATGCCCAAGATTAGGAAAGATGATGAATCAACAAGTATTAGTCCCACTATAGACATTGTCTCTAGGATAACTAATGTCTTGAAGATATCAAATTCCTTAGGATCCAATTTGTCCAATGTTCCATCGTCCTCTAATTCTCTTGCAGATTGTACAACTCATCCTATTCATTGTTGACTCTGGATGCACAAAGCACATGACGGGCAATCTCAAGCTTTTGTGTAATTTTGTGGAGAAATTTCTGGGTACTGTTCGTTTTGGAAATGATCAGTTTGCTCCAATTCTTGGTTATGGAGATCTGATTCAAGGGAATGTCACGATCAAACGGGTTTATTACGTCGAAGGCCTCAATCACAATCTTTTCTCGGTTGGTCAATTCTGTGATGCTGATTTGGAGGTTGCTTTCAGGAAATCTACTTGTTTTGTGAGAGATCTTCAGGGAAACGATTTACTAACTGGTAGTCGTGGATCTGATCTCTACACAATATCTCTTCAAGAAACAACTTCATCAACTCCAATCTGTTTCATGGCTAAAGCTTCACCAACTCAAGCATGGTTATGGCATCGAAGGCTTTCTCATCTTAACTTCGATTACATCACCTTACTCTCAAAGAAAGAAGTTGTGAATGGCTTACCTAAGTTGAAATATGTCAAGGATCAACTTTGTTCGTCTTGTGAAATGAGTAAAGCAAAAAGAAGTTCATTCAAGACAAAAGCAGTTCCTAGTTCCAAAGGAAGGCTAAATTTGCTTCACATGGACTTGTGTGGTCCAATGCGAGTTGCAAGCATAAATGGGAAGAAGTATATTCTGGTGATTGTTGATGACTATTCAAGATACACTTGGACTCTTTTTCTACGATCCAAGGATGAAACACCAGAAGTTCTCAAAGACTTTCTCACGATGATTCAACGCAATCTTCAAGCTCAAGTTATTACTGTTCGTACTGACAGAGGCACGGAATTCTTGAACAAGACACTCCATGCTTATTTCAAAGAAGAAGGCATTGAACATCAAACTTCCACTCCTCGAACACCTGAACAGAACGGCGTTGTCGAAAGACGAAACCGTACTCTTGTTGAGGCTGCTCGAACAATGCTCTCAGCTTCTAAGCTTCCATTATCATTTTGGGCTGAAGCAGTTGCAACCGCATGCTATACTCAGAACAGATCAATCATCATATCCACTCATGGAAAGACGGCATATCACATCATAAATGACAGGAAACCTTCAATAAAACATCTTCACATCTTTGGTTGCACTTGCTACATAACTAGAGATGGGGAAAATCTGGATAAGATGAAAGAAAAAGGGGATCCATGTGTCATGGTGGGATATTCTACTCAGTCGAAGGGATATCGTGTTTACAACAAGAGAACACGCTTAATAGTTGAGTCCATTCATATCAAGTTTGATGAAATCAAAGAAATGATGTCTGATCACAATAGTTTAGACCTCGCACCACAACGACAAGAGATGTCTGTTGAAAATGTCACTTCAGGCCTCGTTCCTCAAGGACAGAAGGCGTCAGATTATGACAACTCTGACCCCGTGCCCCCAAGACAAAATGTTGTTCCTACAGCAGAAAAGACAGATTCGTCACATCAAGAGTTGGAATTTCTCTTCAGTCCTTTAATTGAAGAATACTACACTCCAGCACACGGTCATGCTGAGGAAAACAACAATGATCAAGCACCGAATGCATCGTTTCAAGAAGATGAATTTATCAATCCTTTTTGTAAATGGGTATAAGAAATTGGTGAGCCTTCCTCACGTAACATTGATAATACCGATGTGCATTCATTTCAACCACAAAATCATGATTACCGATGGACAAGAGATCATCCATTAGAACAAGTTCGTGGAAATCCAACCATGCCAGTTCAAACAAGACGACAGCTTGCCACAGATCCTGAAATGTGTATGTTCGCGCTCACGGTGAGTATTGTTGAACCGAAGAACATTAAGGAGGCAATGGCTGATTCTGCATGGATCGAAGCAATGCAGGATGAACTTCATCAGTTCGACAGACTAAAAGTCTGGGAACTAGTCGACAAACCATTTGGCAAGATGATTATAAAGCTAAAGTGGTTATGGAAGAACAACTAGTTTAAAATGAAAATTAATACCCCACCACCCCCGCAAAAAGAATTTTAATTTTTCACTATTTGTTCTATCTTTATATGATTTATCTAAGAAACAGTAAAGTAACTAAAAACTATATTAATTCCTAGAAAATACAAATTTTAAATGAGAAAATATGGAAAAATATGATTTTTATAAATACAAAGGTGCAGAAAGTTAAAAAAAATAAAAGCCCTAATTTCGTACTTTTTAGTTTCACTAATTTGATTTATTAAAAATCTAACCTAATTTCTATTAAAACTATAAATAATAAAAAAGAAAATTAAAGAAAAAGGAAAGACAAGGGTAGAAAGTGAATAACGAGAAAGAACAGGTAGGCCAGGGCGAATAAAGAAAATTTACACTATAGAGAAAACGGGTAACCTTGAACTTTAAAGAAAATACCAAACAGACCCTAGCTTATTTACTATTTTTGGGGCTTATGTAAACTTTGAGAATTATCAAAAACTTAAAACTACAAAGTTGCTTATTAGCTTACTCCCCTACAACTTTAACAAAACACTTTCTATTTTTATCCACAGAATAGGCTAGAAAATAAGCAATCTCAAATCTGTTACAGAAACTTGTGATTTTAAAGCTTTTTAGATTTTTACATATATTCAAGCTTATTACTTGATGAAAATTAAAACTAAAAGAAGCTACGTAAGCTAAAGATGGTATGAATAGAGTATCCTAAAGCAAACATTAGCTAGTTTTAGAAACTTTATCAAAGAAAAATGAAATGAAAAGTACTAGTTTAAGGCTTAAACTGTTATAAAGCTTTTTCAAATAACTAAGCTGCTTATTAATAAAACCTAAAAGCTGGAATTGTTATGAATAAAAGTTCAAAAACTAATGTTGAATACCTAGATATAAGAAATTTGAATAAAAAAAACACTTATTCTCACGAAATCAAAAAGCAAAATGACTAAGACATTCAAACTGCTACACACCACTTTGTTAAAGAAATTAAGCCAACGTAAAACTTGAAAATGAAACTTAAAAGCTTGTTTTATTAAGCTAATAGGTACTACAAAGATTTTAACCCAAAACTAAGTTTAATCACATCGTTAGGCACATTCCTAAATCGTAAAGTCGAGGTAATCCTTTTGAAACTATTGATATGAGCATGATGATTCTCACTCTCACGACCATAAAATGGGTTTGCTTGAACCAATTGAAGCAAATTCGTCTTAATCTCAAAATGATCCGCATTAATTTCCGGTAAAACAATAGCTTCTCCGTACCCTTCCGTGGGTGCTCAGAGTAGCTCTTCTATTGTACGTTCCGCCATTGGTGCAACGATAGTACGAAGCTCGGGTTCGACTATGTTTGGAACACGATTCCTATTTTGATGTCTCGGAATGGTGACGTTTGAATTATTTGGAAAATAGGAATTTCTAGTGCGCATGCACTAAACAAACAAATGAAATAATAAAAAGAAACGAGAAAAGGAAATATTTTTGTTTACCGAATAATCAACAAACTTAGGGTAACTCTCACAATTATATATAATAATACGTATATTTACCGGTAAGTGATTACCGGGTCGTATTTCTCGAAGATTTATGAAATTGAGACCACGTTTGTTGATTGGACAATGATTTGAATTGGTTCAAAGATGATTTTTGATTTCTAAAATCCTAAAAGTGAGCAAATAAAGGCACAGATAAAAAAAACTACGAAAACGTAAACGGGAATTAAACAAATGCAACAATTAAATCCTAAATTAAACCTAAAACTTGACTCTAAAATTATTTTGAATCCTAATTTACTATTAAAAAGGAAATGCTAAAGAAATCCTAAAACGAAAATGGTTAAAACTTAAAAACAAAGAAAACAAGATCGGGGACGAGAACCCATTCTTTAAAAAAAATGACTTAACAAAATATTTACCCTACAAATGAATTTTTTTTTTCCTAGATGCAAAATGATAAATGAAAATTTAAGAAAAAAAAGAAAATTATTTTTTTTATTATTTTTCTATTTTTTATGATTTTTTTAAAGATTTAAACTAAAAAAATGATAAAGATTAAACTATTAATGAGAAAAATCCAGAAAAATCATTAAAAGTCCTAAATACTCTAAGGAATGCAAGAAAATTAAACACAAGCTCCCAGCTTATCTAATAAGCTGAGAAAATGGCAAAATAAGCTACGGCTTTATATAAAAACTAAATGGACAAAAACGTGTATAAAAGAAGTATGAAAACAAACACTAACGGATGAGCTAATGTAGCAAACTGGTTAAGTATGAGTGTGTGTAAAGGCAAGGTCGTGGGTTCGAGTCCCAGGCCTTGCTTTTTATTATTTTTTTTATTTTTGAAAATTTTAAAAGCAAACTTATAGAAAAGCTGAAAATAAGAAACACTTTTAATAAAAGAAACTTTTTATGAAATTCCCTAAATAAGCTGAAAATCAGCTTAAAAGACAGTAAAAATGCTAAACTTTCTTTTTTAGCTTTTATACAAAACTTAAGAACTTGAAAACATGAAATAAGCTAAACCTAAGACTTAATAAGCTACTTTTATGCTAAACCTAACCTAATAAGCTGATTTGAAAAGAAAATAAGCACAGATTAATAAGCAATAAGCTGAAAATTCAAATAATGACTTATAGGAAAACTACTAACCAAACATCCTCTCAAGCAGACTTTGAGCTAAATTTTAAGCTAATAAATAAGAACTTTAAGAAAAGAGACTTATACCTACTTAAAGCTTGACCTAAAGGCTACTTGAAAATGCTTTTGAAAAGTATTTTGAAAAACAATTGCTTAATGAAAGAGTACTTTGAAAACAGACCTAATGCTTAGCATATGACAGTTTTGCTTTTGAAAATGAAAAGACAAAAGCTAATTTTAAAAGCTAAAAACAGATTATCAAATAAGCTACTTTTTGAAAACTAATTTAAAACAGATGAACTATGACCCTAAATCCATTTGAATGCTGAAAGTCTAATCCTAAAAACTACTTTTACCCTATGAAAATTAAACTTGAAAAAGGACTTTTTGAAAAATGAATATACTTATACAGTTTGCACCAATTTGACCCAAACCTTAAAACTCTAAATGCAGACCTAGAATACTTGATATTAACCCTTATAAAACATTAAAGTAAGATCAAATGAAGCACTTAAATCAACTAGAAATAAAATAAGCTAAAAATTATACTATTACTGACTTATATGCCACAGATTCAAGGATAAAACTAGAAAACCTTATGAAAACTTGATCTCAAACTTCAAACAACCTACAATCCTATCTAATTATCCTGCAAATGAAATTTAAATTCTGGTTAAGAAATAAAAAGAACACAAGCAGTACTAACTCTTGGTTAGTACTGTTGTGCTAAACGCTCCTTTAATCAAATCCAAATCCAAATCCATCTTAAGCTTTAGAAAATTGAAATTAATGAACAAAACTTATTAACCAGATATTAAACAGCTTAATTATCAACTAATTAATAACTAAAAACACTCAAACATGATCAAAATGACAGAATCAAAACTATGCTAATTATTTTTGGATTTTTAATGATTTATGAGATTAAATATGAAAAACTAAGATCTAAGCTACTAAACTTGAAAACAGATGATCAAACATATTTAATAAGCACAATAAGACAGAATTAAGCACTAATAAGCAAGTAATAAGCTGAAAATAAGCAAATGCAATTATTGAGCTAAGAGACTTGAAAATTAAAGAAGACTTACAATTGCCTTAGCTAAACAAAGGCTTAATATGCTCAAAGAGCTTCTTCAAGCTCTAGCTTATCACTAGGATAAGCTAGTAAAGGTCCCATAAGCTCTTCCCTTGTAAGCTTATCATCCAAGGCTCAATATCCATATAGCAAAGGTATTAAGCTGATTATTAAGGTTTGAGTAGATTAGATGACTAATTTGAGCTCAATCTAAGCTTATAGACTCAGAGAGCTTATGATGAGCTTGTGAGAAGCTTATGAAACAGTAACATGAACATTTGAATTTGTAAAAGCTTAATAGTAAAAACAGTTTATGTAAAAGCAAAGATGATTTTATTAACTGAAAATTGATTACAAGATACTGAAGATGAGATTACAATAAGCTAAAAAAGCAAATTACATAAGCTAAAGTTTTAAAAAAACTAAAAATTACAATTAAGCTAAATTAAAAAGTAAAAAAAAACTAAGATTAAAAAGTGTCCTGTGTGTGAGTGTGAGGGGCTATTTATAGCCTGAGAATGAAGCTTCTAGGAGTCTTGCCCGCTCCTCTTATCCATCATCTTGGCCCTTGATTCTTCTCTCATCATTGGATCCCAAATGTGGATCGTTGGATTAAATGAGTGAGCACACGGATTGCCAACATGGCATTCCGTGTGTCAGACCTCTGTGCTTCTTTTGCACTTGTTTTAGTGCAAATTCCATTGATTGGTGTGCTTTCTTTCATATCCGCGTGTCCCTTCTTGAGGTGTCCTAGCCAATGAGAGGCTTTTGTGACATTTAACTCTGCCACATCGTACCTTGGTACTCGAATTACTAAGCTACGCTGTTAATTTGAATTAACCCTTTGTTTTGAGGTGGGTTAATTCACGAAGACGGCGATGAACAGTAACAAGTTATTACCCGCCTTTTCTTTCTTTCTATATCTTTGTTTGACCTCAGGTTTGGGGTTTGACTTTGGGCCCGGGTAAAAAAATGGGATTGGGCCGGGAGTTTTGGGCTTGGTTATAAGGGTGTGTTATAAAGATAACGACCGTTATCTCTTATATTATAAAGAGATAATGGTGTTAGGGTTTAAGGGTTATTTTTGCAATTTGGTTTAACTTCAAGGGGTTGTCTTGGTTATTTTGGAATTTTGTCTTTATAAGTTTGACCAGAGTTGACTTGTTGACCAAGAGTTGACTTTTTGACCCTTCTTGCTATCAAATCCCCGGCTCTTGTGCATTTTATCCGTTCTCGTGTCCGTGTTTGTCCGGCTTTTGACCGTTTTCTTAAGATTTTTGTAATATCCGTACATACACAATCATAAAGACAAAACGAGCAATATACAAGCATTTTATGCACAATTTTATCTTTTTAGGGACATTTTTGATAAAGAAAGGATATGTATTTTCACACATATCAGATCACAAGAATATCAAGTTTACATACTCATTTGTTCATGAACATTTATAAGTAACTTTTTATACTTTTACTTATATATGTTTTATATAACTTAACTAACACTCATATAGTGTATGTACTTGCTTTATAACATGATCCATAACATCCATATATCATATGACAAAGTTTACCAAAACCATAAACAAGAATAAAAACCATTTTATATCTCATTATGTTCCTTAGATGGTGATTAACTACACAAACATTATATATGCATGAAATCATGAAAGTAAAGAGATTAAGAGTTTTAGGTAACCTTAATATGAAGTAGGATGATGAGTAATATGATCTAAACCCTTGTTTAGCTACTTAACCCAAGCTTACAACACTTGAAAACCCTAAAACCAAATGAAACCCTAATCTTGAATCTTGTTTGATTAACCCTTGTAAACTCTAAACCAAACCTTCTAATCACCTTGAGATATCTTAGATATGTTGTAGGAGTGTTGGTAAATGTTGTAAACAAAAATTTTATGGATGGTTTATTGATTTCTTTTTGAGCCGTGGGTTAGGAGCAAAAGGAAGATAGAAAGTGGTGAAGTTTTCACTATGAAAATGAGAGTTTGTGTGTTTTATCTTCTAGTTTAGGCATTATATACCATAAGACTAGTCAAGGAACATCTAGAGGAATTCTAGGAAGACTTTGGTCATTCACTATTAGAGTTAGTAGGAAAATATCTAGTGGTTTCCTAAATAAGAGATCATCCCATGAATTCTAGGAAGTGTGATTGAAATTTGATAATATCTTGGTTCATATCTGTGTATATCCGGCCATAGATGTATATGTATAAGATATTTTTGTAATTTTTGAGTATTGGGTATAATTGTGGGTATTTGTTGAAGCGTAGAAAAGTTTTGGTGGTTCCGGGAATGCCTAAACGTATTTTATCGCGAAACGTAATCACTTTACGTAACCAATAAAAATAAAATGAACAAAGTTAATAGTTATACTCAAAATAATTACTTAACACTTGCTTGATGTAAACATTTAATTGTTTGATGCTCGTTTACATTGAATGATAATTTTTAGCTTACGCGATTTAACTTAACGATTACGACTTAAAAGCAAACGCGTACAATACTAAAAATAAATAGTGAATTTATTGACGTCGTAAATGACCCTAAAACACGGGGTGTTATAGTCTTCCCCCGTTAAATGAGCCTTATCCTTAAGGCTTAAGACGCGGCACTTGATGACGGTGCAGTCTTTGCGAAGAGATGTGGATATTTCTTTCGGAATTGGTCCTCGCGTTCCCATGTAAACTCAAGGCCTCGCCTAGAGTTCCATCGAACCTTGAAAATTAGGACACGGCTTCGCCTCAACTGTTTGACTTCACGATCCATGATTTCGACCGGTTCCTCGACGAATTGAAGCTTGTCATCAAAATGAAGTCCATCCAACGGAATGGCTAATGGTTCGTTGGCATATCACTTTTTAAGTTGGATGCATGAAACCTATTGTGAACCATGCTCAGCTCTTCAGGAAGCTAAAGCTTGCATGCAACGAATGCAACCTTTTCCAATACCTTGAACGGTCCAACGTACCTAGGGTCCAACTTCCCCCGTTTGCCAAAACGTACGACCCATTTCCAAGGTGAAACTTTAAGCATAACTTTATCCCTAACTTGGAAGTCCATCGGCTTATGCTTTAAATCGGCGTAACTCTTTTGCCTATCATGGGTGACTTGCATCCTTTGCTTGATCTGGATGATCTTCTCTGTTTTTTCTTGAACTATTTCTGGACCGGTGAGTTGAACTTGTCCAACCTCGGCCCAACACACAGGTGAACGACACTTTCGACCGTAAAGTGCTTCAAATGGTGCAGCCTTGATGCTAGCGTGATAGCTATTGTTATATGAGAACTCGACTAATGGCAAATGGTTAACCTAACCCTTTCTAAAGTCGATCGCACAAGCACACAACGTATCCTCGAGAGTTTGAATAGTCCTCTCGCTTTGTTCGTCTGTTTGTGGATGGTACGCAGTACTCATATCCAAGTTAGTACCCAAAGCCTTCTGAAGTGACCTCTAGAAATTCGATGTGAACCTCGGGTCGCGATCATAAATGATTAAGACAGGGATTCCATGCCTCGTGACCACTTCCTTTAGGTACATTCTTGCCAGTTTCTCCATGGGATCAGTTTCCCTTATGGGTACAAAGATTGCAGACTTAGTAAGTCGGTCGACAATCACCCAAATAGTGTCGTAGCCTTGTGACGACTTAGGAAGCTTCGTGACAAAATCCATAGTGATATTGTCCCACTTTCATTAAGGTATATCGGGTTGTACCAACAATCCTGATGGTATTTGGTGTTCGGCCTTGACTTTAGTACATGTCAGACATTTGCTAACATAGGTGGCGATGTTGGCCTTCATATTGGGCCACCAATATAGCTTCTTCATGTCCTGATACATTTTGTCAGAACACGGATGAATAGAGTATTTTGACTTGTGGGACTCGTGCATGATCACGGTCCTCAAATCACCATAACATGGCAACCAACTCCTGCCATTGAAGCATAGAGTTCCATCCGCACGGGGTTCCAACTTCTCCATTCTAAATTTCTCCGGATCCTTAGAATTTTCAAGCAACATACCTCCAACATCTTCGTTCTTGATGTTCTCTGGTTTTTGTGCTTTAGTCTGAGCATTCAGGATTAGTTTAGGAAGCTCCAAGGTAATAGTCACCACTAAGGCTCGAACTCTTAATGGTTTACTCCGCTCCTTCATGCTCAAGGCATCAGCAACAACATTTGCTTTTCCGGGGTGATAATGAATCTCACAATAGTAATCACTAAGCAGCTCTAACCAACGACGCTGCCTTATATTCAGCTCCTTTTGATTAAGAATGTGTTGTAGACTCTTATGATCTGTGAATACCGTACACCTAGTTCCGTACAAATAGTGTCTCTAAAGTTTTAGAGAAAACACTACCGATCCAAGTTCTAAATCATGAGTTGTATAGTTCTTCTCATGAATTTTTAATTGGCGTGATGCATAAGAAATTACTTTCTCTCTTTACATTAATACAACACCCAATCCCTTGTGCGACACATCACAATAGACTACATACTCGGGTGAAACGAAGAGAAGAACGAAAAAGTGGTAAAACGTCACGATCGAACGAGTGGACACGTTAGGATCGAACGAGTGAAAACTTGAACAACCGAACGAGCGGAAAATTTCAAGGATCGAACGAGCGAAACTTTTCGAGGACCGAACGAGCGAAAAACGTTTGGATCGAACGAGCGAAAATTTTCGAGGACCGAACTAGCGGAACTTTTCGAGGACCGAACGAGCGAAAAACGTTTGGATCGAACGGAGGTCAAACTTTTCGAGGCCAACGAGCGAACAACTTAGGATCGAACGAGCAAAAAATTTCAAGGATCGAACGAGCGAAAAATTTCAAGGATCGAACGAGCGAAACTTTTCGAGGACCGAACGAGCGAAAAACGTTTGGATCGAACGAGCGGAAAATTTCAAGGATCGAACGAGCGAAAAATTTCAAGGATCGAACGAGCGAAACTTTTCGAGGACCGAACGAGCGAAAAACGTTTGGATCGAACGAGCGGAAAATTTCAAGGATCGAACGAGCGAAACTTTTCGAGGACCGAACGAGCGAAAAACGTTTGGATCGAACGAGCGGATCGAACGAGCGGATCGAACGAGCGGATCGAACAAGCGGAATCGAACGAGTGGGATCGAACGAGCAATTTTTTTTTGGACCGAACGAATTTTTTTTTTAGAAAACTTGTGTGACGAAAAGGGTTTCAGTAAAACAGCCATAACTTTTGATCCGTAAGTCCGTTTAAGGCCCGTGACCTCTCAAATCGAAGAGAAAAACGTGACGGATCACACTGTATCCACCTTTAGCTGGTTAAGGATTTTTCGAAGCCCAAAACATCGTTTTCTATGATTAATTGACACTTTTTAGTTTTTTTTGAAATTTTCGCCGCTGATTCCGAATCAAATCATTCACGGTTATCTAGTGATCTTATAAAATCCCGTTTAATCATTCTCGGTTTTGATCATAGACAGTAAAATCCCGTGAACGTGATTGCAAACACCACAACATCAATCACATCTATCCACTTAGATCCAACAAATCTTTTACACATCATAATTCAACGATAAAAGGAAAAGAAAGATACCTTATCTTCGTGTCAGATTCAGAAATACCAATCAAATGCAACCATACAAAACAAATCAAAAGAAAGTTGCCTGGTATCTTTTTCAACGACTCATTCACACCTCAAGTGCCTTTTAAACAACGACTTAACATGGAAGTCGGACCGAGAATGGATTCAAACGGGCATTTGCAACACTCTTTTGGGTGCAAGATTCTAGAGACTTTCACGGCATAAAGTCCTGTACATGGATCAACTAACAAAAGCCAACTTGACAACGAATAATTTCAAGAGATTGGATCCATGTCTGCTTCTAAAGTACTCCAAACACAGTTTTCAGATGTTCATCAACTCACGGTTTTTATTTGGATGATGAATAGCTATCATGACACGAACAAATTCCTACAATACACTCGACTCGATATTCCAGATGCTATCAAGTTAAAGATAAGGTCTTGCCAAACAATAGTCAAGTGAAGTTTAAAAAGAAGGAAGTAGAAGACCATCATAAGATTTCTAGTATTTCTAAGAAAAACAAAGTCTATAACAGTGTGTAATGACAGTTCAAAATCCAGATGTTTGAATGTGAATGTTGTTTGTGCTGAATGTGGAAAATGTGTGTTTAATTCTAATCATGATGCTTGTGTTTCTAGATACTTGAATGACGTGAACGCTAGAACTAAGAAGCCTAAGGTAGTGCCTATTAGTGCTAGTAAACCCAAGAGAAAAGCGAACAAATATGTTGCAACATCCCATAAGAAAACAGTTGCATCAGATACCATTATTCAGAAATCCAAGAGTTACTATAAGGAGTTGTATGAGAATACAAATCAGGAATGGAAATGGTGGATAGCTAAGAGATATCCATCAGGATATACATGGACACAAAAGCCTCTTAGGACCAAAAAGATATGGAAGCCTAAATCAGGAAAAAGGATGTATCAACAAGTATTAGTCCTACTATAGACATTGTCTCTAGGATTACTTATGTCTTGAAGATATCAAATTCCTTAGGATCCAATTTGTCTAATGTTCCATCGTCCTCTAATTCTCTTTTAGATTGTACAACTCATCCTATTCATTGTTGACTCTGGATGCACAAAGCACATGACGGGCAATCTCAAGTTGTTGTGTAATTTTGTGGAGAAATTTCTGGGTACTGTTCGTTTTGGAAATGATCAATTTGCTCCAATTCTTGGTTATGGAGATTTGAATCAAGGAAATATCACGATCAAACGGGTTTATTACGTCGAAGGCCTCAATCACAATCTTTTCTCGGTTGGTCAATTCTGTGATGCGGATTTGGAGGTTGCTTTTAGGAAATCTACTTGTTTTGTGAGAGATCTTCAGGGAAACGATTTACTAACTGGTAATCGTGGATCCGATCTCTACACAATATCTCTTCAAGAAACAACTTCATCAACTCCAATCTGTTTCATGGCTAAAGCTTCACCAACTCAAGCATGGTTATGGCATCGAAGACTTTCTCATCTTAACTTCGATTACATCACCTTACTCTCAAAGAAAGATATTGTGACAGGCTTACCTAAGTTGAAATATGTCAAGGATCAACTTTGTTCGTCTTGTGAAATGAGTAAAGCAAAAAGAAGCTCATTTAAGTCAAAAGCTGTTCCAAGTTCCAAAGGAAGGCTGAATTTGCTTCACATGGACTTGTGTGGTCCAATGCGGGTTGCAAGCATAAATGGGAAGAAATATATTCTGGTGATTGTTGATGACTATTCAAGATACACTTGGACTCTTTTTCTACGATCCAAGGATGAAACACCAGAAGTTCTCAAAGACTTTCTCACGATGATTCAACGCAATCTTCAAGCTCAAGTTATTACTGTCCGTACTGACAGAGGCACGGAATTCTTGAACAAGACACTCCATGCTTATTTCAAAGAAGAAGGCATTGAACATCAGACTTCCACTCCTCGAACACCTGAACAGAACGGCGTTGTCGAAAGACGGAACCGTACTCTTGTTGAGGCTGCTCGAACGATGCTTTCAGCTTCTAAGCTTCCATTATCATTTTGGGCTGAAGCAGTTGCAACCGCATGCTATACTCAGAACAGATCAATCATCATATCCACTCATGGAAAGACGGCATATCACATCATAAATGACAGGAAACCTTCAATAAAACATCTTCACATCTTTGGTTGCATTTGTTACATAACTAGAGATGGGGAAAATCTGGATAAGATGAAAGAAAAAGGGGATCCATGTGTCATGGTGGGATATTCTACTCAGTCGAAGGGATATCGTGTTTACAACAAGAGAACACGCTTAATAGTTGAGTCCATTCATATCAAGTTTGATGAA
This sequence comes from Tanacetum coccineum, assembly GCA_026074375.1. Lineage (NCBI taxonomy): Eukaryota > Viridiplantae > Streptophyta > Magnoliopsida > Asterales > Asteraceae > Tanacetum > Tanacetum coccineum. Next base: position 7,921 of record BQNB010058536.1, on the reverse strand, counting down.
ATCAAAGAAATGATGTCTGATCACAACAGTTCAGACCTCGCACCACAACGACAAGAGATGTCTGTTGAAAATGTCTCTTCAGGCCTCGTTCCTCAAGGACAAAAGGCGTCAGATTATGACAACTCTGACCCCGTGCCCCCAAGACAAAATGTTGTTCCTACAGCAGAAAAGACAGATTCGTCACAACAAGGGTTAGAATTTCTCTTCAGTCCTTTACTTGAAGAATATTACAATCCAACACACGGTCTCGCTGAGGAAAACAACAATGATCAAGCACCGAATGCATCATTTCAAGAAGCTGAATTTATCAATCCTTTTTGTACACGGGTACAAGAAATTGGTGAGTCTTCCTCACGCAACATTGATAATACCGATGTGCATTCATTTCAACCACAAAGTCATGATTACCGATGGACCAGAGATCATCCATTAGAACAAGTTCGTGGAAATCCAACCATGCCAGTTCAAACAAGACGACAGCTTGCCACAGATCCTGAAATGTGTATGTTCGCGCTCACGGTGAGTATTGTTGAACCGAAGAACATTAAGGAGGCAATGGCTGATTCTGCATGGATCGAAGCAATGCAGGATGAACTTCATCAGTTCGACAGACTAAAAGTCTGGGAACTAGTCGACAAACCATTTGGCAAGATGATTATAAAGCTAAAGTGGTTATGGAAGAACAAGAAGGATGAAGATCAGACTGTAATTCGCAACAAAGCACGACTTGTTGCTAAAGGTTATGCTCAGGAAGAGGGTATTGATTTTGAAGAATCATTTGCTCCAGTTGCTCGCTTGGAAGCAGTTCGGATTTTCGTTGCCCACGCAGCACACAAGTCTTTTCCAATCTATCAGATGGACGTGAAAACGGCATTTCTTAATGGTCCACTGAAGGAGGAGGTTTATGTTGCTCAGCCAGAAGGGTTCGTTGATCCAGATCATCCAGAAAAAGTCTACCTTCTAAGGAAAGCTTTGTATGGATTAAAGCAAGCTCCAAGAGCCTGGTACGATGAACTATCAAACTTCCTGATGTCCAAAGGCTTTACTAAAGGTACAATTGACCCAACTTTATTCAAGATAAAATACGGGGAGGATATTCTACTTGTGCAAATTGGCCCTTTAGGTGCGTAAGTGACATATGGTTATTGATTAGCGGCGATGCTAGAGTTGTTTTCATATATTCACTGTCATATATCACTATTGTCCAGTGTTGAAGTATTGGCACAACTTTTGGGTTTAAGGTCAAACCTACGAGCTCACTAACACTATTGTTGACGTTTTCGAGTATCATTTTCAGGTGAAGTGAAAGAGGAATGATTTGGTGATTGATAGCAGACTTAGAAGTATCTTGAGTGGAATTTCGTTTGAAGTCTTGCTTGCTTGTTATTTTGATTCTAGTTATGGAATAAGTTTGGATTTTGGTCCCCTGTGAGGGCGTTGGAATAATTGTAAGAGATTGTGGATTTTAGTTGTGATTTGGGACATCACTTGAGTTTGTTCAAGGTTGATGGTCTTCATAGCACTTGCAGTTTATGCAATGTAGTTGTCTCTATTTTGTACCATGTGTTATGATTGATCATTATGTTGCATTTCCGAGTTTCCGCCATTGTCGGGGTGTGACATGTAGTGTGTGCATCACTGGATGTACTTTATTGATAGATGGCAAAAAACATGGTGTACAAATCACCTCTCTTTGATTAATGCTCGCCAAAAAATCCAAGCCTCATTGGATCCTTTGGTTAATACTTTGCTTATACACTTGTATAGGACATTGCAACATGCAGTGAGCCTATAATTCGTTACAACTTTAACATTTTGAATCTTTGGGACTAAAGTTATAAGGATAAAATTCACTTCCTCTAAAAGCTTCTCATTCTGAAAAAAACTCTTTAACTACTTTAAATAATTTTTCCAATGACAAACCATGCTTTTTTTTAAACCAATTGTATATCAATCAGGATAAAGGGCTCTATCCTCATCAATATCAAACATTGCCGCTTTTATCTCCTCATTTGATACTTCAACTACATCTGCATTAGCTCTTCTCTAGTCAATTTAGTAGTAAAGATATCACACATAATCTTCAACATAGTTAAAAACAACTAGCATGGTACTCGCGCAAAATAGTGGTTTTGGGGGCATTAAAATGAAACAAAACTAAAAATTAATAAAAATATATCTAGTTGGATGTTGAATTAAAGAGCACAAAATTTTAAAAAATATGGTAAATTAGATCATAAAAAAATAAATAGATAAAAAGATATTTCAATTTAAAAATAATGCTGGTTTTTTAATTAAGAAGTGACACATGTCACTTTAAGATGTGATTCCCTAAAATGAGATGGATGGTCAAGATTGCGCATCCTTATATTTCTATAATAAGTAAGTTTAAAAGTCTGAATTTTTAAGACTTTCTAAAAATAAAATATCTTAAATACTTTATAATATAGTATAGAAGTATAGATGGTGCTCATAGTAAAAAAATTTACAATTAAATCAAGGATATTCATAGTAAAAAGATCACGGATAAATCAAGGGTGCTCATAAAAACATCAAAATTAATTAATTATACAAAGGGTCATGAATTTTGATAGTGCACATGTTTTGTCATAGGTATAACAAAACCTATTGAGTGTCCTAAAATAGATATTAAAGATACAAAGTTGTAACAAATTTTCTTTGTATTTTAGCTTCCACGAGAAATGTATAGGACACGTCGACCTTTTTCTCAAAAAGAAATAAAATTACGTTTGTGGTCCAGTAAGCATTCAATTTTTGATGATTAAATGCATCTATAACCACAATTTTAATATCATAAAGATCTTTTATGCAACAATAAGTAAGCAAGCAACTCTTGACAAACTATGTTGCCGAAAGTACAAATTTGACCGGTTTGTATAAGCAGATGTAAGCAACTCTTGACACGTCGACCTTCTATAATTTTTTGTTATTTTTTCTGTTATTTTTTATATCCTATTTAAAACTATTATCTCACAAAATCTATATATATCTATACATATAATAAATAAACATCTTTTTAAAATGTTGCTTATATCACAAATGACATCATTAATGATGTCACTAATACCTACTTGAAAAAACAAAGTACTAACGTCATAGTACCTCATTTTTGAAATTGTGTAACTCCTAATTCCTCTCTCAAATCATCGCTCGCACACATATTCTTTTGATCTCATTTAAATCTTTTTTTTTTAATTTTAATATTTCATATCAAAATTAAATTTAGTTGTGATAATAATTGATCACGAACATGGATGAAATAGTAATCTTAAAACTTTGTTATGATACTCTATTGTTTCTATGCGACTTAATTTTTTTAAATCATTATTATTATTTTCTGGAGGGTGTCATGATATCGATAGTCTTAATTTCTTTCTAATTTTTTTATATGATGTTATTTCTAAAACCTTTAACGGGCTGTCTCGAGATTCATTATGATCTTTGTATAATTTTAAATATCTAATATGTTTGTTTTGGCCTTTTAGTTAATGACAATTAACAAAATTATATTTTCTACTACTTAAAATGATGTTGGCGTGCCCTAGCAAAAGTATGTTACATACAAGGCCCTTTTGTCAATGTCTTCATGCACCCCGTTTTTAGGGCCTCTTTTGATTGCGAGAGGAGAGATAATGTCGCCGACCGCTCTCTCTGATTTTTATTTTACTCTCTTCCCCCTTCTGCAACAATATTCTAATAAATCGGTTGATATAAGTTGTTATTTAAATTTGTTTTTTACACAGTTGTGATGTTTTTGCTCTCGCGTTGAATTTGATATACTGAATAGTGTGAGTGGTAATTAGCGCGCTCCGCTCGCTCGCTCGCTCGCTCTGAATGGACAGAACGGGTCAATTCGGCTCTAATTTGTGTTACTAAATGTGCTTCTTGACGGGTTTCTTACTTGATATTCTTTCAACATGTTGTTGGTAGATTTTAATGTTCATTTATAAGAAGTTGTTATAATACAACTAACTACTCCTCATTATTCATTTTTTCAAAACTGATTTGTTATGTAAAGTATGTCTATTTTGAAAATAATTTATTTGTAAAGTACCTACATGATCACAAATGAATATTTTTATGTTTATTAAATAAAACTATTTATATAGTACCCGATGAAGTTCGCGGAGTTATAAGCTTAGTATATATATATATATATATATATTATATATTTATATATATATATATATTTTTATTTATATATCAGTAGGGATCCTAGTGAGATGTAAATTAAAATAAGAAGTGGTGAGAGAAGTGACTAAATACATAAATTTAAGATGCAACGACTTACTTAGATGTAATTTTTTTCATCTAGATGAACCATGTTGAGTTCGAAAGTTAATTTGATGTTTACGTGGTTTGACAAAGTGATTTTCTGATTTTGCACATGGAGAGGAGCAATAAACTAAGAGAAATCATAATTAGCATCTAATATAAGTATTAATATGCATCTAATTAAATGCTAGAAGAAAACACATTATGATGCGTTATAATGCATCTAAAGATTATAGACATGCATCTAATTTATGCGGTGATCTCGGATATGCGGTTATAGTTACTTACTTATACTTCTTATTTTAAGAAAAACATTCTCATTTGATGCATATACTATTTTTTATATATATATATATATATATATATATATATATATATATATATATATATATATATATATATATATATATATATACACTACATGAAAGTTACATTTAAGGTGTTTAAGAATAGATGCATGTTGGTTTTGAAGAAACTTTTATTAAGTTAATTAAAATTAAAAATAATAAAATAATGGGAGCACTTATATAACAAAAGTATTACACAACTGATTTAGGTCATACTAAGTTTTTAAAAGTAATACTCTAAAGCAAAAAAAGAAACCCAAACTTTCACATAGATACGTTCAGTCGTAAACATTTTATACATTTTGTGCCTTTGTGGGTAGTGTTTTATATACTCTTATTCAGTTTTTGAATATAGTTATCCTTTACTCCGTGTACAATATAGTTAAATAAAATAGCTGATCAACTTGATTTGACAAAACTTGCAAAATACAATTTGTGCCCCATACTTTTACCACCAACTTTCATATTTCACACTGGTTACCACCCACGTGATTACACACCCTATATGGAAGCGCTGCCCATCCCCTTCGACATTTTGTACTGGTTTCAATCACTCTTGTCATTAAACAGTAAACTTTGGACTTTTTTTTACTGAACGTTGGAATTTCACGTTTCATGATCAGTTTTTTTATCTTTATGATACTGTTTTAATTTTCTTTATGTAACAATTCGTGTTTTCAGGTCATTTTATGACGTCATTTATTTCGTCATTATTTCACTATTTTTTTTT
>BQNB010058535.1:0-34864 GCA_026074375.1 Tanacetum coccineum | reverse complement strand
TCTTCTTGATCTCTTACGATTAACTTCGATCATTTACGCGACTTTACTTTATTCCCTTTTGATGATATCGAAAATTCGGCATATTTTGTAAATTCTACTAGTTACTTTACCATTCGACTCTGAGTTGGAACACTCTTCTTATGCTTTTGAAGCGCATATGTTGTTTCGTAATCCATCATTTTGAAGTCTTCCAGTTGATTGGAGTACGACAATTAACTTGTCACCTCATACGTGTCACCTTGGAGCACCTACCTTTAGAACACGACTTTTTACGTTCATTTTATTGATTGAATAAATCTTTACGTTCATTTTCGTTGACTACTTCTGCATTTGTTCGGATATTCTTGATACTTGTTATGACCTATCGCTTTACAAACAATCTCGATGTCAACCTATAGACCATTTTGTTGTCACCCTATGAGCTACTTCACGTTTACTTTACTGACTATTTCATTTCGTTATAAAACTATTTGATACATTTCCTACATCACACTATTTTGACGAAAATGAGCATTACATCATTGGACCTCAAATATACATAGCTTAATCACCTATGTATATTTGGTGCATAGACTGATTACCTATGCATTCAGGAAAGACCATGTCATGCTGAGAGTAATCACCTTAAAACCTACACCTCTTCATCAACACAATTTCGGATGAAATATCCGCATCTTTCTCCGAACCCGTACCTTCGTCAAGTGTCGCAACTTGAGCCTTGAGGACAAGGCTCATTTAACGGGGAAGGACTGTAACATTCCGTATTTTCAGGTCATTTTCGACGTCATCTATTTTACGAGTTTCCGTGAGTGAGTGTCGACATTTAACATTTTATTTGTCGATAATAAATATTTTCGTATTTTATTATGAAAAATTTGGAGAAGAATTGATAATTTTTATTTTTGACGTTTCGCGAGTCAACGGTTGATCGCGCGTTCGTTAATCGTTTTGAGCATCGTAAAAATTTACGACATGTCTCGCTATTATTCTTATGATCATAAAATATCATTTTATGAACCACGTCATATTTATTTCTCGACCTTGGTCATAGCTCGCGTTTAATTAATAAGATATTTATTAGATATTTATAAGATATTTATTAGATATTTATCTAAAATATCTTTTAGATATTTTCCTTTAACTTAACCCTAGTTAACTTAACTAGAGTTTCTTAACCTTAGTTAAGCCCTATATAAAGGCTTAACTAGTAAGAAAAATATACAAAACACATTCCTAAGGTGTAAAACACAAAAATCATATTTATTATTACATGTTAGTCGTTTATAATTTTTTTTTTTATAAACTGATTTATCAAAAACGATCCACTAAATCACATTTTCACGAATCGGACTCTAAAGCAATTTGATGTAAAACGACATTCCTGACAACTTTTTAGTTTTGACCGAGACCCAGAAACAGTCAGAAGGTGACTGAAATGCCCTCGAAAGATTTAGAAACGAGAAAATAATTAAATAGATTTAATTAACACTTTTTATTAAATAAAAATATTTATAAAATATTATCAAGTAAATACTCATTTTTATCAGAAAAATGATTTGAAAAACAATGGCGCAAGTTTCGTGTATTGAATCGACCGTTAACTAGCCCAAATGAGTCCCGAAACGATAGTTTATAAAAGTTACTCAAATGTTACACTTTTGGCCCCTGTGAAATATTTACAGATTAACCCTCAACTATTAACAACTTATCAAAAATTTTAAAACTTTTATTATATATATAAATTTTTATATATCATTTTTTCATTTTTCCATCTTATATACACTCACAAAAGTCACACCAACCCATTTGTTTTAGGACAAAAAGCAACGACTGGAAATCATTACTCAAGACCCATCATATTATTTTATTTAACACTTTCCATATTTATTAATATATATACATGGTACTAGTTCATTTCACAAACCAAACTTAAACAAATTTCTTTCCTTTTTTCTTGATGGTTCACGACAGCAACAAGGAAAAAAAAAAGGAATAAATCCAAGCTTTGGTTAAATAGTACATGTATAATTAAGGGTTAATTTTAATAAGGGTTCTTGGTTGATTATTAGTTATATACTTTGCTAAATCTCATCATCCATCTCACTAAGGTATTATATCTTTTCTTATACTTTCATATATATATTTTCTAGTTATGAACAATTTTATTTTCATGTTATATCACCATGTAGTTTTGTATTTTAACAAGCTTACAAGAAAACTAAGATTTTACATAAGCAAGTAATTACATACACATGGTAAAAATAGTTTACAAATATGTTAGAACATGATAAAATACTTATTTTAGTATACTACATGTGTTGGTTAAATTATTTAACTAGTTGTTAAATTATTTGCACATAAATTAGTTTATATAGTTTTTCAATTTATTTGTTGTTCTTGATATTTTATTTAGATATTGAGAAGAGATAGATGGGACTAGGATTAGTGGATGTTTGTGAGGTAAAAGAAATGGTTGTGGTAAATTTAGAGGACTTGTAGTAATAAAAAAAACATGGTAAAAATCACAAACTAGAAAATTACACATGTTTATTTGGGACAGCGGGCCCCACTGATCTTTGCACGATTTTATGCAAAGTATAGACTTGATATTAAAATAGTTCGTCTCAAAACGATTCCGTGCATATAAAGAACTCTAAAAATGGATGTAAAACAAAGAAGTTATGGTCAAAACGAGTTTAGTAAATTTAACGACAAAAACTGATTTTTCGCTTCAGGATCAGATCTGATCATTCATCTTTTTGACATACTTCGGGTCTGAGTTGGGTTAAAACAAGTGTTAAAACATGTAGATTATAATTTTTCGTTAAATCCTCGAATTGGAACGTCCCGTAACTCATTATAACGAATGAGATACGCCATTCTAAAGTTGGACCATTTTCTGAAAAATTACTAAGTTTCCTACATCCTTTAAAAGAAATAATAGTGTGGCATTTACATAATATTACTACGCGTTTTAAAACGTTATAAGTAATTAATACGAATCTATTAAAGTATATATTCTGACACATTAGATAGAAAAAAAAAATACCAGACCAAGCGTAAACGAATATAATCAAATCACGAACAAATAAATATATACAAGTGTATATACTTAGATGTTAATCGACAAACGCAACATAAACATTGTTTTAACTTATATACTCAAACAAAAACTATTAGGTGGTGATATAACTTTATAATTTACATTGTTGTATTTATTTTAAATACATTACACTTATACGACCTATAACTAATTAGGTTGCATTCCGGATCATTCTTCAATACTTTGTGAGTTTCATAGCCCCATTTCTTTATCTTTGTTTTTATAAACTCTACGGGTGGAATTACATGATTGTTTTACTACGACACAAGTTTTTTGTTTTAAACAGTATGCTATCAGATTACTGCCAGAAATTATTGCCTAATTTACCACTTATTGCCAATTAAGTCCCCTACTATAACATGAACCGTCAAATAGCTATTGTAGAGAGCGCGAGAGTTGTGTGGATAGATCTATCGGGGGACTGACAATCCCCACCTGGAAATTTCCTGGTCAATGTTGACCATGGTGGCATTTTGACATTGTGAATCTTTTAGGTTTGTTGGCAGCATCCTAACATTTGGGTCACAAACAAGTTTAAGGCTTCGGGTTCATGAGCTTAGTGCAATAATATATACATAGACTTGATGAATGTGTTTCTCTGTCTACATTATTTTTGTTTTGGACTTCGGAATATGTACTTAGTCCACCATTACTTCGATCTTGTGGTCCACTACTAAACATTACTTGATTTACTGAATCACTACTTGGATTTCGGAAATAACACTTTGAAATACTGTAACGCTACTTTTCTTACAAAGACATTTCTTAAATTATTTCAACACTGCTTTTACTTAAACCTATGAATTCACCAACTTTATGTTGACCGTTTTTGCATGTTTTTCTCAGGTTATTATTTGCTAGTGGAGCATTGGGAGCATTCGAGTCGCGCGGATATATTTTTGAACGCTTAATAATTTGAGTACCATTAAATAATTTGTAAACTCTGATTTTAATATAACGAATGTGAAATTTATTTAAACGTCTCTTTTGAGGTCGTTTTCCGTGACTTGTGTTTGTGCCCTGAAGTAGCACCCCAACATTGCAACCATTCCGCTGCGTTGTCCTGATTTTTGGGGGTGTTACAGATTGGTATCAGAGCTGAAGTCATAGAGAACTAGGTCGTTTTCAAAACCTAGACTATGACCATGTTTTTCAAAATATAGAGTCTTTCCTTGTTTCTCCGATATCCGCACGCGCTTGCTCCCAGGTAACTTATATGCTCTCTTTTGCATCCCTACTACTATTACCTGGATAAGGAGTATTTAATACTAGACTATGATTTCGTTCTCTTACGTGTATCATATGATGTCTTACTATTTACCTAATATCGGTCTGTTATATAAATATTGATCACTCTGATTTTCACGTACTTCCTGATTTCTCATTTACTCCTTCGAGCGTCAATACTGGTATTATATAAGAATACCTATACCTATGGGTTATTTTCTTATTGATCTATTACGATTTACTTCAAACTTTTCGCGACTTTAACTTGTCACCTCATACGTGTCACCTTGGAGCACCTACCTTTAAAAACACGACTCTTTACGTTCATATTGTTGATTGAATAGTTCTTTACGTTCATTTTCTTTGACTACTTCTGCGTTTGTTCGGATATTCTTTATACTTGTTATGACCTATCGCTTTACAAACAATCTCGATGTCAACCTATAAACCATTTTGTTGTCACCCTATAAGCTACTTCACGTTTACTTTATTGACTATTTCATTTCGTTATAAAACTATTTGATACATTTCCTACATCACACTATTTTGACGAAAATGAGCATTACATCATTGGACCTCAAATATACATAGCTTAATCACCTATGTATATTTGGTGCATAGACTGATTACCTATGCATTCAGGAAAGACCATGTCATGCTGAGAGTAATCACCTTAAAACCTACACCTCTTCATCAACACAATTTCGGATGAAAAATCCGCATCTTTCTCCGAACCCGTACCTTCGTCAAGTGTCGCAACTTGAGCCTTGAGGACAAGGCTCATTTAACGGGGAAGGACTGTAACATTCCGTATTTTCAGGTCATTTACAATACTATTTAATTTCACTATTTTTTTTTCTCGTACGCGTTCGCTTTTAATTTTAATCGTTAAGCTAAATCGCGTAGACTGAAAATGATCATACAACGTAAACGGGCACCAAACAATAGTTTACGTCAAACAAGTGTTAAATAAATATTACGATGATAATTTATAACTTTTCGTATTTTTTTAAGATATTTTTCTAGATATTTATTAGATATTTATAAGATATTTATTAGATATTTATCTAAAATATCTTTTAGATATTTTCCTTTAACTTAAAAAAAAAGATAAAAAAGCGGATGTAAACTTTCAAACTTCCATGCCTCAAATGTTAATTTAAGAAAAAGGGTAATATATATACAAATTCAGAAAATAAAATAAAATAATGGCTGCCCCAATTTATCATACGATGTGCTTCTTCTTCTTTAACCCTAGATTCACCAAAACCCTAAATCAAAACAACTCAATAACAATTGAAGAACGATTGAGGATGTAGATTAACCACCATGTTTCTTATTCCCCTCCTTAACTCTAGGTATTCTTTTTCTCAATCGTATGATTAATCTTCTAATGCTACTTTGAGTGTTTAATAAATCTGTATTGCCTTTCGTTTTTTTTATGTATCTTTGTATAAAAGGTGTTACAACATTAAAATAGGAGATTAATAGATCTTATAAATTCGTCATGGGAGGCTCTGCAGTTTTAGGTGCTTCAAAGTTGAGGTGAAATTTTACTATGCTTCCATTACTCTATTTACAATATGAGTTCTATTTTTCAACTATCCCCTTGGTTTTTCAGATTTAGGTGCTTGTGAAAACATGATCAATGTAACAGGAATGGGGCCAAGGACATAGTGACTGCCTCAAACGGAAAGACTATTGAGGTACTTCCCCTGTAAAAGAACAAGAAAATGTATTGCAACTATTCTACATGCTTAATGTTGTTAGCCTTTTAAATGTAACAGGTAATGGGGTCAGGGACATAGTGACTGCTCAATGGAAAGACTTATGGATTGGTAACTTCCTGTAAAGTCTAGTATTTGTATTGTGGCTATATTTCATGTGAATGTTGGGTGCCTTTTAATATTGTTAATAGCTATTTCTTAAAAACCAGTTTCAGTGGTTGGGTTTGGGAGTTTAGGGTGGGGCGGGGAGGGCGTGATGGTGGTGTGGGGGTGGGCGGCGGCGGGCTGTGCGGGTGAGGGTGGTTGGGATCGTGGGTAGGGGTGGCCGCTACGGGCGGGGGTGGTGGGTTGGGGCGGGGGGTGTTGGTTTGAAGTGGTCCGTTGATTATTGTGCTTTATTTTGTGTTGTGATGTTGAGTTATGGTTTTGTTTCTATTGTTTTTTTTTCATTTCTTAGTGTTACCGCGCCTTCTTTTTTTTTATTTTTTTTTGATTCTTTATTTTTCTTTCTCTTTTTATTTTTTATTCAAAACATATAATATTATAATTAAACTAACTTTTCTTTCCCTTTTCCTTTTTTCATTTACTCTTTTTACATTTCATTCTCAATTGTAGTGATTATTAAGGTCCAACACATTGTTCATATAATTGTAAAATGATACTACTTCCTAATAATACATATCGAACCAGATTTATCATACAATGCATAATGTAAATAAATATCAGTTATTATTAGCTCAAATCTACAACCCCCGTAGCTCAAATAGGAAAAGAGCTGGCCATCTAAATATTGAATTTTTCCCATATTATAATCTGTTAAACACCCTAAATATCTTCAAGCCCACCCAAATGTAAAAGAGCTGGCCATCTTAATAAATAACAAGAAGTGTAGTGTTTTAAATTACATGGGTTCAATCGCCAATGAATAAGCAAAATTACCAGACCCTCAAACTGGGAAAGTTATTGCCTTCACTTATAGTTTAGATTATGTGTAGATGATTTTAGTAAAACTTTTACAATAAGGCTTCTAAGATTTACACTTCTATTTTTCTTAAAATCTTTTTGTATTTGTTTCGGCCCACCCGGATAAGAAATTTTGGCTTCGTCACTGTACAAAAAAGTAAAATTTCTACGGTAGTTTTAAAAGTCAATTTAGAATGAAAAGGAGAGTTGTTTAATATGCCTTGTGATTATAGAAAGTAATTTGGGTGACAGAAAGATGTGGTTATAATTTATTAAAGTTCAACACCCAAACAATGAAAAATACATCTTATTTTTAACAGAGTTCAAACATGCTCATGATTAATTGTTAGTTATAAATCTTATGAGTGTCATATTTATTTGGTAGATTTTCAGGTATAAGGAACACTTTCAGAATCTTAAGCAACTTAATAGATAGGGTGGCATGCCTTCATCACATTCTGCAACGGTCAGTATTGACTTGCTCTTGGTTTGCATGATGGCCTTGGCGGTTGTTCTATTGCAATTGCACTTAGTTTAGCCTGAATTGTATGATCCTTCTTTATTATATCTTTAAGGGTGAATGTCATAAAATACCTACGAAGTTTCAAAATTGTCTCGACTTTACCAACGAACTAAATTTCGTATTGTCTAGACCAACAAACTTGTTTATTATGTGACAATATAACCAATATGACCGGCTATTTATCCATGTCATTTATAATTTATTTATTTTTTTGCCAAATCTTATAATAACTGGTCCATACAAAGTATACAACATTAAACCCTCAAACTTATATATAGCTCATAGACTTATACATATCTAATTTTTCTGCAGCTACAACCAAATGAAGAAAAACATATCAAAATTAGTAAACACATGATAATACAAAGAAGCTTTAACATTATTCTCAGGCCAACATTTACAATCACACCCTCTCAACAATTACACATTTCCATTTCTTCTCAAATCATGCACAAATCTCAAATTAGTCTCACATTGCCAGTCACTTCACACCCACATCGCAAAAACAGGGTTCAGTTCAGATATATATACCATCACATCACTCACTAACATGTACATGAAACTTGGGTTTCTAGATTCTGCACTTAAGGTGTTTGATGGAATGTCTGAGAGAAATGTTAACTTATTTAATGTTGTGGTTTCTGGGTTTTGTTTAAATGGGTATTTAAAGAGAGGTTTTGGTGTTTTTCGAAGATTTGGTGAGTTTGGAGTTAGGCCTGATTCGGTTACGGTTTCGAGCTTGTTGTCTGGTTGCGGGGGCGATGTTAGAGTGGGTGGACTGGTTCATTGTTGGGGTGTTAAGATTGGTGTTGAAGAGTGTAACTGCGATGATGACGTAGAGTTTTTGGCCGAGTATTGGTGTTTTGAAGGTGAGTGTGGTGGTGGTGGAGGAAACTGCCATTGTTTCCGGTGATGGGATTTATGATCAGAGATTTTTGTTGCTTTTTTTAGAGGAAAAAAAAGTGTTTTAAGGATGAAGATGAGAGGGTATGTTGATTTTTATGTGGGTCGACCCTTAATTATGTAATAAGAAAACTAATTAAAAATGCCAGCGTGGAAGAAAACTGTCACGTGTCGGTAAAAAATTATGATATGGGTGATATCGAAACAATATTTGAAAGTTCGTTGGTATAGACAGTACAAAATTTAGTTCGTTGGTGAAGTCGGGACAATTTTAAAACTTCGTAGGTATTTTATGACATTGACCATATCTTTAAAGCATCTTTGATTTGTAATATGTGATTTTAATAAACGAAATATGTTGTCGGTGATTGGTGAAAAATCACATGTTGAGCACCAAGTAGCGATTGCCCTCTTCTTAAGAAATTACATAGCATGGTACGTGATAGTTTTAAGTTTATTAAACGGTTATGAATTTCGGTGAATATTTTGATTATCCGTGTTTGAAATATATTAATTTTTAGGTTCTGAACAAGATCGTACTTGAGTTTCCTGCTCAACATGCCTTGGCTGAGAGAGAGCATGCCGTCATGTAAACCACTTGGCCACACCCTCCTCAGGTCTGTTATTTTTATTTTTTTTAGGTTAGTCTCAACTTTAAAACCTTTTTAAAAATCCAGAGGTGGCATTTTTGACCCATATATAAGTCGATTTTGGGCTATGCTGTATTTGAGAAAGGGTCAAATGGGTTAAAAGTTAGACCAAAGTCTATCTTTAACCCATAGGAAATTTTAAATTGTACCTTTCAACTATTTTGACAATCATGTAATAATGGTTGTTGTAATCATAATTTAACAACTTTTTTTATTAAAAAAACTAAAAACGGACACAGATGTGTCGGTAAGTCACTATCGTGGTTGTTCCTTGATCACAATTAAATGGACACAAATATATTGTTCTATGATTACAAATAAACATGTAAATTAAAAGCTATTATCGAGGAGCCATGATGATTTTATTTGAGCCACAAAATTTAATTTTTGTGTATGATCGCTCAAATATATGCTTTTTCAAACAAATCATATATATAAGATTGTATTATAGGTGATAAGTTCTCTGTCAATCACTAGCCAATATGCTCTCTTGGGTGAACCTGTAACACCCCAAATATATAAGAAACAATTTTGTCGATATATCTGTATAAAGTTGAGTATCAAATAAAAGTTAGAAGAACCTAAAGCATATTTTTATAACGAATCAGGTTTGACTCCAACTTAGTTTTCTCTTTTTTATCCCTAACTTTGTGTTTGTTATTGATAAATTTTAGAATGAATCGGATAACATATTTGTACATTAATTCGATTTTCGCTTTTCAAGCATCACTTGTGTGTTGTAACGTAAGTTTAAATGGACTTGCAATCTATATAGCAGTTTTACAAATTACTCAAAATTTAACTTTTATAAGATGTCTTCTAATTGAATATTTGATTTGTTTAAAATTTAAATGAAGTTACAGAGATGAAATGTTATGCTATAGGGTTTAAAGGACGTGCAGGGGATCCCATGTGCATGGTCTTGTGGAAGTGGGCTTGGGAATTCTAGAGTTGTCATACAATGTTGTCACCGAATAGAGGATTCGCCAACCGTCATTACAGAATTTTGCATAACCATAACTTCCAATATAAGATAACTTACAAAACTTGCATTATAGTTTTGGATGAGTGAGAATTTAATACAAACTTCCAATAGTGTTTTAGGCTCCTCTAAATTTTAAATTATTATCTTATATTTCATATAAAGGGAGTTTTAAAGAGTTTGTTTTATGTTTTATATGCAGATAAGATATGTGAAGGACGATCGCATGCCCATCATTGTTGCCTAACTTATGAATATTGGATGTCATTTGAAGCAATTTCCCGTCCTTTGTCAAACAAGGTAAATCCTGCACCTTTATACTATAGGTGACAAAATGAGTAGGGCGGGTTATGGGTCTAGACGGGTTTTGGGTCTAAACAACTTGACCCATAAATAACCAATGTGTGCAGAATTGCCATCTCTACTTTTTACCAAGCTGGACTTAAAACGGACCATTTGGTTCGATTGACCTTATAAACCCACACTGCCAAATTCCCTTAATGCCAATGCAAACGTGCATGATTTGCTTTTGGCATTGACATCGGTTGTTTGTTTCAGACTTGCTCGAGGACCAACAGAGGAGCAACATGCACTAATCAAAGCATGGGAAGAAAGTGAGATCCAAAGTTGAGAATAGAGCCCAGTGCTACTATTGGAGCATCAGAAAATAGGAAGAAAGCTGAACTAAAGCTCAATTGAAAAAGATTGAGATCACTATTACATCTTTTTAATGCCATTATCAACAAAATTACTTATCAAGTTATGTTATTTCTTAGTAAATTATTATCAGGTTTAATGTCGCCAAGCTTTAATATTAATGCACACAAACTAATTTTTTTATGTTCACAAGGTGCGTTATGAGTTGTCCAAGTAAAATCAATAACTTTTCTTTATTATGAACAGCCTAAGTTGTTCATGTGCTCAAGTATTCTCTAATTGATTTTTTTTATTGTAAACATGTTTGGTAAACTCTATTTGTATTATAAATGCTTAAATTGAGGACTAATGTGTATTATTTTATATGTTAAAGGAATATGGAATACTTGATATTTTTTGGAACTGAGGAGCTATCTAACAGTTGATTACTTGATTGCAACATAAAACTTATGAACGGATACTTGGTTAAGTTTTGTATGAAATTATCGAAAGGCGGATGATGTAATTAATTGTTTTACAAAAAAATTAGTATTAAGTATATCACAACATGGTGATTTTATATGCTGGGTTAGTTTTAGATAGTTTGAGGTTCATAGGCAAGTTTCCGACACAACGCACGAATGCTTCGGAAAACTTATAGAATTTGTAAATTTGTTTGTGCTCTCATACAACCTGCTTTTAAGGCATGCTAGCTGCAAGTTGCTTAATTTGGATCTTTTTTGTTTAATTAGACTTTGGTGTATGAACTACAAGAGATTAGTTGTTTAAACGGTCTCTAAGTTCCGCAGAATGTGTAAAACAACTTATCTAACAAATGGGTATCTAAGGATATTTTTGGATTGGGGGTATGGATATAGAAGAATGAGATGACAATGATTGTACACATGTCTTGCAATGTTAGTACAATCATTGTCAATGCAAAAACAAGACATACAGTAACTAAACTTTGTTTATAAAGTTTTGTATTTCTTTAAAAGATATATCTACATTTGTTAAAAATAATTATAAACTAAAATTAAGAACCATAACTAAAACAAAAAACAAAAATTAAACTATTTGTTTTTATATATATAAGAATACATTATTAAAAAAAATTAGAAAAAACCCCGTGCGTGCACGGGTATTATAACTAGTTAACGTAAAAGAAATATAATCTGAAAAGAAATTGGACCTATAACAATTATCAAACATACTTATAGAGCATGTTGTTACTGCGGTATAAAATCATCGCCAAGTGTTTTGTAATTTTTTTGGCACTTACTCACCATTGCTGATACTATTGGCACTAGTCATAACTCCCTGAGCATGAAAACGTTCGACAAAAAATCATCCCTCACCCTATAATGGAGGTAATTAGTCATTTTAAAATACACATGGATTGATTTATCCAAAATAAGTTTAAACACATGGATGATTTTATGCATTTTATCAATAAGACTAATATTCCGACCAGTTATTATTATTTTTTTACTTTGTTTAATTAAATCATCACTATCATTATAAAAAAAAAATTTAACAACAAATATAGAAGTGAGCCGAGATACTATATTGTCTTCACTCCTTTTCGTCAAAGGCGATATTATTACTATTAATATTAATATTATTATTATTTTATTCGTATTTAAATATAATTTGTAATTTACCTTATTTTATTTTTAATTTATTATTATTATTAGTTATTAATTATTATAAATCACTTTATAAAGAAATTAAGGGATTTTATAAAAAAAATTAATGAGAAGCCGAGATATACTAGGCCCCACCACTCTTTGATGTTGTGTTTAATCATAACTGGGACTTATCGCCATTGACACAAACCATGATGATGATTATGCGGGGGCCACAACGTAAAACTGTGAAGACGAACAAAATCAGTCATCCTGGTTTGTGCAAAGAGACAGCCCCAGTCATGATAAACAACACATCATGAGTGCCGGCCTAGATAAAATCTCGACTACCCGAATAGAATTTTTGTAAATCCTTTAATTTCTAATAAAGTATTTATAATATAGAAAAAAAAAATGTCAAAAGTAAAAATATAAATTATCAAAAATTTATAAAATAAAAATAAGTATATAACAGACAAAAGATTTAAAATAATAAAATAATAATAAATATAATGAACAAATAGTTTTTTTAGTAAACAACAAAAATCACTCTGATGGTTAAACATTTGTGAGGTAAGTTAAGTCCATTTAAAACAACACAAGGATGATTTTTGACGTACTATCATCAGTTTTTCCTCGGATGCGATTACTGACAATAGTAACGGTTTAAGGCTGATTATGTCGAAAATACAAACACAAGGATGATTTTGCAGTTTACACTATATAAAAATTAGATTAATATTTAAATTGCCCCTTATAGTTTTTAATTTGTGAGAATTCCCGTATTCATCGTTTTAAGGAAAAAGGTTTTAAAAAAATTTTAAAAACAAAAAGAAAAAAAAAAAATTGCTAAAACAAAAACTTTAGTCCTAATGTTTTAATATATCTATACTAAAATATAAAAGAGGTTTATCATTTTTTTTAAATCTGAAAATGAAAACTTAAATAATTTGCCTTAATTGCCTCGAGTACCCTAATACAACTTAAATTAATTAATTTTAACTTGATATTTTCAAAACACATGCTTTGCATCAAGTGTCGAACAAGAATAACATTTCAAATATAAATATGGGCCGCTAATAAATCAGTCGTTTCAGTGGCGTATTCGGTATATAAAAAACACAATTAACTTCAAGTAATAACTACTCACACCATTGAATTTTAATTTCTCAACTGACTTTATGTATCGAACGTGTATAACAAGAATTAATGTAGCCCATAAGATTATCTTTGACAAAACAAACAAAAACATAGCATTCACTTAATTTTATATGTTAATAAAACGGAACGCATTATAAAAAAATTGCCAAAACAACACACTTCTTATCATTCATACTTATAAAATTTTAGAGGGCAGTTTCATACTTCCTCTTTCCTTTTTCTACCATTCAATTTCATATTTTTACCAAACATGCAACAAAAAGTGTGGTATAATCATGCATCAAATGTTGATAATTTAGGGTATATAAGAAATTAATGGTGTAAAAGAGTAATATGGAAATTAATCTATAAAAATTCACAAAACTTAATAAAAAAATGTATAGAAATTTTATTATTTATCTACACATAAAAGAGCAAAAAGGTCACATTATTAATGTGAAAAAAAAAAATGCCAAAAAAAGACAATAAGTTCTCATACTTATAATTAAAAAAAATCACATTTTTAATGGATTTCTTCACACTAATAAGTTTGATTTTTTTATACAGTTATCTTTTACATACGGAGTAATAAAAGAATTAAATTATTTCAGAATTTTTTTATTAGATTTGATCTTATTGAAAAAAACTAGACCAATAAAAACGTTTGATTTTGAAACGTAGGCAAAATCGTGCGATCTTATTAGTTAAAAAAAAAGTTAAAATTGAATCCAATTTGGTCAAAATTAAAAATTTTGGTGAAATAATTTAATAGAAAAAAAAGCACATAAAAATATTTGTGTCAAATTTGTGAAAACAATTTTTTTTAAAAAGAGGAGGTAATTAATAAAACTTTAGTAGTTGAATTTTAAATAAATAATATGATAATAAGTGTAAATTTATAAGCTTCTATGTTAATAACTTCAAAAAATAAACAAATAACCCTTTGTACTTTGTACCCCGCACTTTATATTTTAAAAATACAAAATATATATATGCACACGATTATTAATATCAAAATGAAAGCACGAACTTTTATGTATATAAATAGATAGACGATGTTTTAGGTATACGAACAACTCAGGTTTTTCCTCTTTATAAGTTCAAGTAAGAATATTCAGGAAACAAATTATTTTTACTATATGCATTCAATAAAGACTCATTGTTATTCAATTTTATAAGTTTATCACATGCTCACACGGGTTTTAATATTAAATACGGCTAAATTATTATTAACACACAACAATGTAATTGGTAAACATAGGGATTAACATTCTTTGTTTAACATAGAAATAAACATTTATTATAACTGTTACAATTGTTTAAATTAAGAGAAACTCGCATTCACAATTACTGAAATAATGCTAAACAAGACCTTCAATGTGCACATACAAAAAATAACAACACTTGTAAAATTAACACCTAATTAAAATTTAACGTATAAATCTCGTGCGTGCACGGATATTAAAACTAGTATAAAGGCCCGTTTGGTTTACGGGTTTTAGAGGGTTTGGACTCATTGAAAACATAAATCCGTTGTTTGGTATTATTTTTCTGACTGACATTTGATTTCAACCCACTAATTTGTATCCAAGGTACATCGGTGGGTTTTGAAGGAATCCCCTTAATTAAAGTCACATCAAGTATTAAATATAATTCTCAACCACACGTTACACTTTTATTTCTCTTATTTTTTGTAATTTATTTTCACAAAATGTATTTTATCTCAATCCACTTATTAAATAATATATTTTCCTTTTTTACTTTTCTTTTAAACTTTTCATAAATCCAAATTCAATTCCAATCCCATTTGCAAACCAAACGGGCCCTAAGTGTGAGAAACTTGTTGTTTTACAGAATTTTTTCACACTTGTAAATTTAAATGGTTTCCTATTTGCAAACCAAATGGCTCCGGCCTCGGGTCCCCTTCTAACCGGTTCTTCTTTGTTGGCAGCACTATTCATGGCCCGGGAAGACGACGAACGGCACCAGGAGAGTCGTCAGGACCGGCCCGACCAAATTATGCATCAACAAGTTAGCGCCATCCGTGGGACCTCGAATAAACTATGCTTCGTGTTCTCATATCATCGAAAGGCAAAAATCAATTCCATTCCGGAAATCGGTAAATCTGAAACCTTCGTATTTTTGTCTTTTATTACCAATATCTTTTTAAATTGATAAAAAGATTTTATCCATTTTTAATTTGGTAACAATATATTACCAATATCTTTTTAAATTGGTAACAAGATATTACCTATATTTTACATATCTTTTTAAATTGGTAACAAGATATTACCAATATCTTTTTAATTTGGTAACAAGATATTACCAATACCTTTTTAAATTGGTAACAAGATATTACCAATATTTTTTAAATTGGTAACAAGATATTACCATATATTTTTAAATTGGTAACAAGATATTACCATATCTTTTTAAATTGGTAACAAGATATTACTAATATTTTTTAATTTGATAAAAAGATTTTATCCATATCTTTTTCCTTATTTGCAATTATCCTTTACTTGTAAATATTATTATGCAAACATTATTTTGCAAAGATTATTTTAAAAGGACTCTTATATTTTTGTTCGTGAGCCCGACTTCCGTCATGGGTTGGTCCGGCCTCTTAATAATGTGTCGCGGCCCAGCGATTTTCGGTCCGTACCAAACATTATGTCGCGGCCCGGCTTCTTTATATTTATGGCCCGCTCCAAAAATTATATCGCGGCCCGGCTTCTTTATATTTATGGTCCGCTCCAAAAATTATGTCGCGGCCTTGCTTCCTTAGTCGGTGTTTACCATATTTGATATACATTTTCAAAAACAAAAAGACAAAAAAATTGTTTCACCATGAAACAATATAATTTTTTGATTAAGCCACGACTCGGTAAAAACGTCGTATACAACGACATGCCATATTAAATGGTTTAGCAAATATTATTTTGCATATTTATCCCTCATTTGCAAAGATTATGCGATTTATGTGGGGGTGATGATTTACGATTATTCCGCACGTCCGGACTTGTTTTCCTCTTTGATATTCGCGGTCACCAACCGCATCGCCATTGCGGTCTCAAGCCTTCCGGAGGTAAATCACCGGTCAACGAACTTGGATGCTTCCAAAGTCTTTGTACCTTACATTTGAAAGTTTACTTCACAATGACTAACATCATGAGCCGTGGAACCTTTATCCACACGGCATGTTTCGATTACCAACGCAGCGGATATCCGCTCTTTTGTCATAACGACTTCCATTGCTTACCCAAGCATGGAGACGCGGGGCTACAACCCCTCCATGTGCCCATTGAACTCTTAATGAGTATTTCATATTATACATTTGGAGTCAACATTTGTACTCCCGGCCGGGGGCAACCCGCGGCTAACTATTTTAATCACCGGTCAACTCATGTAGATCCGCGAATAAACTAAATCGAGTACTTTTTTTATCAATGCATTTGTGGAAAGTTTTTTCGCTGTCATCATTATGACACATGATCGTGCCTCGGTCGTTTTTTTGGCTTACGTAGTCCTATATGTAACTAGCGCTTGCAGAGGCGTGAAAGGGACGTGCACGGCTTACTTACATAAACGTGTAAACATTTTTTCCCACGTTCTTATGCCTATTATTAGATAAATCATCTTACTTTTAATTCATATCCACTACCTTCCTAATGTACGGAGTTAAATTCCCAAAATTGGGACATAATAAATAAACAAACACTTTGTGTTTCATTTCATATCGCACATAGTCGAGCGCTATTTCCTAGTAGGCTACAAGTTTCGTGCATAGCACATTAAGGTATATGAACCAGCCACCTTTCTAGTAAGCTCCGTGTTATGCGTGCCACGGCCTGTTGGGGTAGGTGCTAAAATTATTCATGTTTTTTGGATACTTTGTCTGTAAGTTGAATACTACTAATAGAACATAACACCATTAAACTTGGGGGGGAGGGGGGCTATAGGGGTATAACGATACCATTATAATTATCTTCGTGCATGCCACGTAAGTATCTCCTGATATAGAAAGTACGTAAGAGGCATTGCAAGTCCGGTACTAAGTCGAATGCCATATTCGCATCTAGACGGGTAACCTAATAATTAACCCAGCCACGAAAGTACGTCCTTCGTCGACCGTAAGTCGAATGCCATATTCGCATTACCCGGCCACGAAAGTACGTCTTCCGTCGGCCGTAAGTCAAATGCCATATTCGCATTACCCGGCCACGGAAGTGCGTTTTCCGTCGGCCGTAAGTCGAATGCCATATTCGCATTACCCGGTCATGAAAGTACGTCTTCCATCGGCCTTTATTATACGGGGTCCGGCTTCATCATTATAAATCCTTCTCATCATCCTCACGTCAGAAATGAACGAGAATGGTATCTTGTCAATGCTAGTGTTACCCCGACTATAGAAAACGTATTCTTCTTACGGGGTCTTTACCGTCTAGCCATGGGAAACCAAGTGTCCGAGCATAATCACCCGACACATGTACGCGGGTGCTGCCTAAGATATGGCATGATTGACACAATTTGAAGATAGATACGGCGGCGCATGGTTGGAAATGCGAACGTCTCCGCGATGGTAAGAGTAGTCCTTTTAGTCTAGTAATCGCGGCTACGGCCACGCTTACTAGACTGGGAGGACATGATGACGTATAGTGTGGACCGATCCGGCCCACTTATACTATTATGGGCTTACTTGCTGAGGACGTATAGCATAAGTCTAGCATAACATAATCAAGAACCATATCATACTAGACTGGGGGACATGTTGGCATATAGTCCGGAATGGGCCGGACCCAATGGGTCGAACCCGATAAAAGGGTGGCCCACATCCTACGTAACCCTAATCCATATACTATATATACAGGGGTATGACCATCCTACCTCGACATGTTATTCTCTACCTCCTCTTTATATAACATGCTTATATTATTCTGACTTGACCGTCGGAGGGTGGATCTCGGGCTCCGGCCTCGGGTCCCCTTCTAACCGGTTCTTCTTTGTTGACAGCACTATTCATGGCCTGGGAAGACGACGAACGACACCAAGAGAGTCGTCAAGACCGGCCCGACCAAATTATGCATCAACATTAACCTTGCTCATTATTAAATGTTAATAAATCGATAAAAATTTACATACTTTTTAAAAGTGTAAATATAAATGCTTGTATATTGATTTTTTTTATGGGAACGTACACTTCTTTTCTACAAGATAATAAAATTATTGATACACCTCGGCATTGAGTCTGTTTGTCTTTATTCATTCGATAACTATACACGAAATGCAAAAGTCTAATACCGCCGATTTCAAATATTCAAAATTTGAACCATGTAATGTTATCCAACAACTTACAATTTAATGCAAAACGTGACTTTTTCCACCCACATTTGTGCAGTCTTTTTACCTTTCAAACGAAGTAACATCAAACAATACCCTTTCTTATTTGCTTATTTGGTCATAATAAAACAAGACTCGATGATGGTCATTCTCCTCATCTTCACCTCAGCATCATATTATCATTTATAAATCATCACTCGTTTTGCTTTTCAGCCACAATGATCATCATTTCTCTCATCACAATTAAAATACTAATTTTATTCAAACATACTCTACAAAATATATTAACACACTTACAAATCAAATAAGCAATAATAAAAACACTCGTGAGGCCACAAATACGCGGTACACGAAAGGTGAGAAGGCTCACGGCTCACCACTCACTCCTCTTTCTCCTTGGCTGGCGCAGGAGTTTAGGGTGCTTTTAGTGGGTGATGCGTGACAATGGTGAAGTGAGGGTGATGACTCGCCCATCATTGTGTCTAAGATACACCACATTTATTATAAAGTATCCAAGTTAGTTTTACGTAAAGAATGAATATATATATATATATATAGAGATAAAGGTTAAAATAAAAAGACAAATATTCGTGAGAAGTATAAAAAGAAAACTTTTTCTAAAAAAGTTCTTGAAAAATTCTAGTTTATCATATTTGCTATTTGATTATGTAAACAAGGTTGTATTTTGACGAAGGAATATTATTTTTATATCATACTAATTTTGAAAGACACAATCAAACTAGATTTCGAATACATGAACACCTATATGGTGTCACTCAAGATCGCGAAAATCGTAAATCGGTAGTTGGCCGGTCGATTTTTTTAGCTTGTAATTGGTTTAAGCGGGGTTATTCATTGATTAATCAGATTTCTAGCGAGTTTTGGGTATTACCAGTGAGATTTAAGTATGTACGGTAAAACCTGCTTTATACAAATAACATGTACTAAATTAAAGAAAAATTATAAGTGACAAACAAGTTTTTGACTTGTATTTATGGTATTTTCAACAAGATTTGCATGTTCTCAATAAATTGATCACCGTTAACCGTCTTTGACTGATTTGCACATATCAAAAAGGTTGATGGCCGATTAGCTCTTAGTCGACGATTAATCGACCCTGTAGATTTTTTTCGTAACACTGGTGTCACTAAACTCTATCACCTAGATAAAACTAAAGCAAAATTATCCAACCTGACGCACATATATTGTGTGAGCTAGTGCACCAAATATATTTACCTACCATACGATGACACATGGTCAAAGGTGCGACTATGTTTTATCTTTTGGTACGTGAGTATAATGCACAATCTTGTGTGCACCAATCTTGTGTGCACCAATCTAATGTGGTCAATCACTGTCTCTTTATTACCTCACTTATCAACAATCACATCTAACGAAATAAAAAGAGAACCCACATACAAGCGACAAATTACAAAGTTGATTACAAATTCGTAAAATACACTAAATGGCGACATAGTTATTATAAAGTTTGATTACAATCCGGAAACAAGACCAGGCTGACTAAAATCATACCAGAGAGAGTACACCGATTTGGCCCGGGATGTCCGGGACATCACAACAAGATCCTTGTATGAGAAAAATAGTGGACCAAAGACTGTACCAGAATATGTTCGATCCGGTCCTGCCTATCTGATTCGGTCAAGTTTATCGATTCGATTCAGTCTGAACAGTCTATTATGCTCGGTCATATTTATTATACGTATTATACGGATTAACTATCTAGAAAAAATCTCACTTTAAAAAGTTATGATACATTTGACTAAGTTTGATGGAAAACAAAAGTTATTGTATAACTTTTAAAATTATTTTGACAATTAAATAGATGATCATATATTGCAGCGAAAACATTACCTTTCAAAGCGCTTTTTTATAGCCAGCGGCTCGTATATATGTGTTATGACTAATTAAAAAAACAACAACTACAATTTGTGTACCTTGTTTGCGTAGGAGGTCTACATGAACATAAAGATCTAATTGTAAGATCCTCTTGCAATTATTACACACTAACGCTCAATAACTCAATCCAATTAATCACCACACATACAATCGAATTGCATGAAGACACAACAATG
The DNA here is from genome assembly GCA_026074375.1 of Tanacetum coccineum. Taxonomy (NCBI): domain Eukaryota; kingdom Viridiplantae; phylum Streptophyta; class Magnoliopsida; order Asterales; family Asteraceae; genus Tanacetum; species Tanacetum coccineum. Next base: position 13,949 of record BQNB010058535.1, on the reverse strand, counting down.
TATTTGTATGTGTGATGCTCAGCCGAAGCCAATGAGAGGGGAGGGGGATGAGGCGAAAATCAAAATTAAGAGAATTCACCAAAACCCTAATTTCACCTCTTGTATTTATATGCCTTAAGAGATAACAATCAATTGTAAATATGAGATAAACTCCATATTTGAATAAGATGAACTATAAATATAAATGAGGGATAATTACTATTCTATATAAATGAAGGATAATTACTATTCTTAAAAGATTTAATATTATCTCTATATACAATAGCGAAGCAAACGACAATGTTTTGAGAGCGAAAAACGACGTCATTTTGGTGTTGGGTCGGAGCGGTTGTGAGTGAGCTGGCCCTAAACGACACAATTTAAGGTTAGAACTATTTCATTTTGGGTTTAGCTCTATAGCTTTCTTTGCTATAAACTCCACAACGTCGTTTTGGTGGCCTAATATATACACAAAGGTAGGACAAAAAACACACACACTTGACACACATACACATAAAAGTAAAGATCAAGCTACCCATATATTCAATCTGGAATACTCGAATGAGGATTGCTTGCTGCTGGCATGTAAGTAATACTTTCGGTGATCGTGATTGAGATTTGTGTTTTATAATTGTGTCGTTTAGAAGTGCTGATTCGTGAGGCATTGCTATTGCATGGCGTTTTTTTGAGTGTGCTCTTAGTTTTGGTGGTTACACTTATGATTATTTTAAGGGTTTTGTTTGAAACAATGTGCAGAGGACTGGAATATGTTCGGATTAGGTTATTGTGTTTAAGATTTGTGTTATATAATTTGCTCGTTTAAAAGTTTTGATTCGTTAGTTATTGTTGTTGCATGTTGTCGTTTTTAAGTGTTTTGTTAATTTTGCAGTTTAAATCAATAAACGTTTTAGGGGTTTTGGTTGAAATGATGTGTGGAAGACCCGCTTATGGCAGACATAGTGTAATTGTTAGTATAAACTTGTTTATAGGTGCTAAGTTTGGTGTTGGATGTTGATTTAAACCCCTTTTCTGTGATGAGTTCTTGCACGGTATAAATTTGTAAGCTTATGTTTTTCTCCGGGTTTGTGGTTTTGAGGTTGGTTTAATTATAGTTTTAAAGGTATGAAAACTAACAAAAGCGTTGGTTTAAAAAAGGTCAATATATTTGGGCGTCAAATTGTGTTTTTCCGAAACTGTATCATTTAGTTTTTGGGTTTGCATCTGTAAGTGATAAAATGATGGATTGTTTTGTGATGTTATAGTTTATGGCGACTCGTGTGTTGTTGTTTTGGCCAACTGATAGTCGTTTATTGATGACTTGAGTTGCGTATAATGATATATCCTATAAAGTGTGTTTTATTTGGTTGAGGTAAAATGGTGGTGTGCTTTTGTGTCCGTTGTTATGTATTTGAAGTTCCTAAACTTTTGGATTGTTTTTATTGTCCGGCAGCTCATTAGGTATGCGTTCTTATGTCTAAATTCATGTTTTCAGGTTCCTGGTGATATTTCGGAATTATGTGCACGACGCATGTCACGGTTTTCGCCAAACATGATGGTGAAACCACATGTACATGTTGTATTTTTAACGACAATTGTTTACAGTATCAAGCATTGTAGTCAGGTGGTACGGTTTTTTGTATATATTGTAAAATATGTTTGTAAATCTAATTTACGTCATTTTGTGATTGGAAGGAAAAATAATAGGTTGTTTTGTGATGTTTTAGTTTATGTTACCTAATGTGGGAATTTGTTTATATTTGCTTATAAGAATGTTGTATGTGCGTTGTTGTTTTTGTCGATACGAGTTGTGTGTAATTATAGGTGCTATAAAATGTATTTTATTTAGTTGAGGGAAAGTGGTGGTGTGGTTTTGTGTCTGATGTCATGTCTTTAGATTTCCAAAACTTTTAGATTGCATTAGGTATGTGTTCTTATATATGAATTTGTGTTTTCAGGTTGTTGATGATGTTGTTATCATGAGAATTCTTTGCACGGCGTAGGCCGCGGTTTTCGTCAAACATGATGGCGACGACGCATGTATATATTGTATTCTTAACGGCGATGGTTTACAGTTTAAGGCCTTAGAGTTAGGTGGTATGGTTTCCTGCATACTGTGTTCAATGTGTTTGCATTTTGTCATTTGAAACATAAACACAAGGTGTAAAAATGTAATTGCAGTTTGTTCCGAATATTGTATTTGATGTTGAACGTGATTGTCGATGTTTTAATTATTAGCATGTTCTTGTTTTTCATGTTTCGGCTATCGAAGATGAGGTAGCTGTGAGGAGGATAGAAGAAATCGATGTCTATGTTTTTTACGACGCTTGGAGGTGGAAACCAATACTGCATCATTTCATACCTAAACGATGCGGTTTTAAGGTGTATGTGAAAGGAGCGAATGGGTTGGGCCTCAAAATGGCGTACTTTTGGTGCCTTCAAAACGCAAAAGGATTCGTTGAGGTATGCTATTTATAGCTTTCATGAATATTTATGTTTTTTTAGTTCATTTCAGAAGACAATTATTTTAGTTTAAACCAGCAATGAAGTTTATATTTGAGCAACTAGTGTTTTTTTGCACATTTTTAGTCGTAATATTTCAGCTTGATTATGTCGATATCATTTTATATGTGCTTGGTAAGTTGTTTTCGTGTATCTAAGTTGGATAATATTTGCTTACTTATCTTGGCGGGGCCATTCGGTTGCAATTGTATTTTGTATCGACCATGGTATTTAGAATAAGACTTACATAGCTCGTGTCAAATTGCTAAGCATTTAACTTTTTTGTAGGTATCCATGATATGAAAGTTTTGTGGTAATGCTGGCGTTCGGATAATTGAATGTCACTAAAAAAGATTCCTTAAATTGGAAAAGAAAAGCAAAAAGGATGAAAGAAGGTGTTTGATGTCAGAAGTTGAGGGTCAAAATGTTTTTTGAACTTCTTTGTAACAAAGATTATCAGTTCTCGTTTACTGAAAAATAATTTATATCGAATTCTCCCATCCACATTGCCTAAATAGTGTGATGTCTGATGTCATTGGTGTTCTAATAACGGTAAAGCTTGGCACGAAAGGTTGTTGCTATGGAAGGCCAAGAAGATCCTAGAATGGATTTGGTTTCTTTTATAAAGTGGTACACATACTTGGTTATTCCGTAATTTTATTGATCTGATTACGTTTTGTTTTAATATTATGGATTTGTTGGATAAGAATCGTTGATCTTATATATAAAAAAAAGATAATTTTTTATCTTTCTAAAGGTTGAGAAAATTTGCATTGCAATTTATTATTTTCGGTGGATGATGATGTTAGTCTTAATATTTTGTTAGAGGCAATATTGGCGGTTGAATGGTTATTTTGAGGTATGCTTTTTATTACTTTCGTAAGATCACCGTAATTTTACTTTACTATTTTGGTAAATTTTTTAATTAAACAACCGATGTTTTTCTCTAAGCATTTGTCGTCATAATCTTTTCGGCTGGGTGTTTACTGCTTGACCTTATTGTTGATGGCATTCGTTTAGACCGTGAAATGTCGTTTAAAGGTGATAGAGTTTAACATGTGTTTAATAGTTTGTCTTCTTATATGTGATTTGGATAATAATTGCTTGGTTGTGATGACTTGGTAACCCGTTTTGCATGTTCAAGCCAAAACATGCGTGTCCCGCCTGGAATCACATAGGCATTGTTCATCTTTTTTATTTAGACTGTTCATGATATTACAAGTTGTCATGTTTCCAGTGGTGTGAGTATAATTAGAAGAAACAATATAAATTTTTTCCCGCGATACGTTTGGGGAAATGAATGTGAGGGAAATGTTTTGTGAGGTTGTGACATGAAGGAGCCATTACCTGACCTTTTTTGTGTTGAACGATTAGCTTTTGCCGATTATTTGAAAACCTTTGTTTTGATTTTTTTTCCAATCCTTCCTTTATTTGTCGATCTTGAGTATGGTCCCATTTTAGATTAATGTATATACAATATGCCAACGTGAATAGTTTGCTCCGGGCATTCTCTTAGTTTTTGGTGTAAAATATTGGTTGACCTTGTAGGCAGTGAAGCAATGTATGTTCATATCTCGCGTGGTTGATTTGAAAGACGTCTTGCGTTTGGCATCACGGGTTGTTGGGCTTGTTTTATGAGGACAGAGATCAAACTCTTTGAACTTTATGTGAATTAAAATCATGTCCGTTTACGGAAGTGAAATTAAAATCATGTCCCGGTTACGGAAGTGACAAATGATAAACAATAATAAATGTCTTGACTTGATCGGGATCATATCATAGTTCAACATACTAAAAGAAAGTTGCAAAACCTTTATCCACCAAGTTTATCTACAACTGATATACAATAACAATTTATTTATCAAGAAACTAAAACAAAGTAAAGAAAAAAACCATCCACCGAAATACTAAAAGAAAGCTACACTAACCAATAAGCCAACTTTATAAAAACTTATAACAAAACTTGCATACACTTAGACAATTTATAACATAACTTTAAAGCAAAATTTACAACAAAGTTCCTAAAGAAACTATACATATTCCGGCCACATAAGCAATTTTCGATTGAAGCACGACAGATTCCGGCATGTGACAAGGATGATTTTGGTAGCGGCTGAGGAAAAATTCCGGCTACGACTAAAAAAAGTTGTCAAAATATTACTATAGATTTTATAAGAGATATCAACAACTTAAAAGATAAACCATACATATTTCGGCTAGCAGTTCAGCGCCGGTAGCGTTTTTCCGGCAAGACAGGCGGTGGCGGTTTTTTTCGGGTGAGTCAACGAAGTCAGCGGCTGCGGCTTTCCAGTGAGTAACGAATTTTCCGATGACACAGACGACGACTTTTTCTGGCTAAGTGGCGGCTGCTAGAAAAAAGAAAACAAAATTAATAAAACTTATAGATCTACACATAGAACTTATAGATTTAGAAATAAAAATCATAGACCTACACATAAAACTTATATATATACAAATAAAAATCATAGTTCTACACATAAAACCTATAGATCTACACATAAAATTTATAAATTTATAATTGAAAAATATAGATCTATTTCAAAAACCCTCAAAACTTGAAAACTCTTTTGGAGGGTGTTGCTTTAGGTGGTAACAACCGGCTATGGGACGTACGACAACAGTGACGAACGGGCTGTTGACGGCCGACGGTGGTAACGACGGTTGTGGTGACGTCCGGCGTTGGTGACGATGGTTGTGGTGACGTCGCCTGGTGGTTGTGATGTCCGGCAATGGTGAGGTTGGGCGGTGATGAGAGTTTTGTTGGGGAGATGATGAGGTATTTATAGATATAAAATTGTACCATTTAATATAGGTTTGTAACTCCTTGATTAATATATCTGTAACTCTATCATTTGGTATTCCCTAAACTAGATTCTTTTGTTCTGAATCATAAATACTCCTCATTAAATAAGGAAAACTCAATCTTATATACTGAAAATCTGAATAACACAAATTTGGCTGCAACAATCTTTGGCTATGCATTATGGGCCAGATTTGAGTGTTACGTAACTCATCAATATTTAGGATGGATTAGCTTTTGAATCATTAATACAACACATTAAATATAAGAAACTCAATTTTATAGTATATATGATTCTGAATGTAAAACAAAGAATGTTTCTTTCGATGTTAGGTGTTGCTAAGGATTCAACATGTTTGAAGACCGGTAGAATCGCCTTTCGATGTTATTCTGTCTTCATTATTTTGTGTATGTCCTTAAGTTTTATGTAAAACGTGCATATCGTGTTAATGTGTCAACGTGGTTGATGTTGAATATAGGCCGTGTGTTGTTTTCAAGTATCTTTTTTCAATTGATTTAAGTGTTTACCTTTAAGGGTTGGTAGTAAAAGTTGTTACTCTTATGAGTTTCTGTCAGTTTTAACCTTAATTTCTTTTTTATTGCAGTTTCAAGTGTTCTTAATCGCACAACCTGTGTCAATTCAATGGATTCAACTTTTCAACGACCATTCCGTTCTTGGAGAACGATGAATCGCTAGATCAAACTGTTTCCGGTCACGCTGGTTGTTAGCTTTTGTTCAACCCCCCCCCCCGCGCCCCCCCCCCTACCCCACCGTCCCCCCCCCCCTTCTCCCACACCCCAAATCCCTGGTAGCATGTAATTTTTAGGGGTTTAGTCAAGGAATGGCAGGCGATGACGCAAATTCTGACGGCGATTGAAGACAACAATGTTTCAGACTTACCAGAAGAAGAAAGACGTTTATTTTCTTTCACGATGACAAACCTTTTGGTTCTTTGTAATTGATTTACTTAGAACTGTTTTGAAAAGATACCAATTTAATATTTAAGTTATCATACATTTATAACTGCTGTTAAGAATGCTCAGTCGCAACGCGTGACTGCTATATTACTCATTATCTAATAATATATTTATCTTATTAAATAAGTAATTGAACCAAACCCAACTTGACACACCAAACAAGGGGCGACCGAACCACCAGGCCCAAATGGACCATCTATTTGGTTATTGGTTTAAGCCCAATATTACTTAAGCAGTCCAACTAATTAAGCCCAATGTCATTTTCACTTAGTTAGATCATTTATATATTTATGATAAATACATACAACTAAAGTCTCGCGTTATTGTGTGCGACCACATGAAATCATATATTGATGACATTATTAAATATATTATATCACTCACATATTCTTACAAAGTGTAATAAGGAGGCCCTAAGACACATTCACTGCCATCACTTTTGCGCTATCTTACATTTCTCTCTCTACATCCAACTTCACCACCAATTGTAATAAGATAACCAACTTCACCACCACCTTTTAAACACTTAAACTAAAATTTCATTAATAACTGAAAAATATAATGTTAATAATCAAAATAAATTAAAAACATTACCCCAAAAATTAAAATTTAAACTAATAGTCTATATTATATATTGCTTTAGTTTGTTGCTTCATCTGCAACACCGTTTCTCATTGTCTTCCGGTTAAATGATCATAGGAAGTATGATAGAACAAGATGTCGTTTGTGCGTTCTTTTTCTTGTTTAAATATGAACTTGTGATGTTATAGCTCAATTTCTTCTTGCCTTTGTTGAAACTTCTTTTGTTCCATATTCATTTGCTGATGCTTCAACTCAAAATAAGACTCATGAGCTTCATTCTTTTTGAAAAAGAAACCCGAGCCGATGTTTTTCCATATATCGATTGATAGATCAACAAATGGTGAGGGAGCAACAACTGAAGATTCCAAAGGAACGGATGAGGATGACACGTTATTCTTAGTTTTGTCCATACCCATTGGTCGAACTCCCTGAACCTCTTCTTAGCTTTGTCGTCGGGTATTTTGTTTTGTTTTTGAGAGTTTTTTGAGTTAAGAAAATTAGGGTATATAAATAAATATTGTTATTGAAAGTCTGCATAAAAATGAAAAAGTATTAAGGTATATTTATAGAGATGGATTAATATAAATTATTAAGGATAATTTCTTTGAAGTAAATAAGCTAAACAATACAATTTTTGATCGTTGGCTTATGGATTTTGTGCACAAACAACCCCATGACTTGGCCTTGGCATCGATCGAGTCTTCCCATTATGCTATTGAAGACGTGTTTTCGAAAGGGACCGTATTAAAGGAAGACGCATCTTGAAAGTCTAAGACTCGGTTGTCACTCCCTTATTATGACCGGTCTTAGAGATAACAACACAAAACAATAAAAATTAAAAATCAAACGTATAAACTCCTACACCTAGTTTTCAAAACTTTATCCTACTAAAAGTTGCAACATAGTACAATTGTACAAATGTACTTTTTATTCAAACCGCAACAACACTATCTATGAAAACGTACGGATTCAAATACTACAATTATTTATTGGGTGCTACTATTGGTACTCCCTGGCCCACTAAAAGGTACAAAAAAGGTACCGAAGATTCCTTTTGTACCCTCTTTTTACAGTGCAACGCAGTTTTTTATCAGTTTCTGTTCCGTAATTTTTGACAGTTTCATACTTTTGACCTGTTAAACTTTATATTTTTCGTTCCGTATTCTGTGTTTCACTGTTTTATAATATAAACAAAATTATAAAAAAAAGGGAAAAACTAAGGGGTACAAACGGCTTTTCAGAGGAGGTACAAATAACATGAGCCTTATTTATTTTTTGGGAATATATTAGCTACATTTCTAATGTAGCTAATTGGCTACAATATGTGCTACAAATTATGAGATCCTGAGTCATTTTTTGGGTCCTGAGTCTTTTATGTGGGTCTCTTAGACATTTTTAGTGTATTTTGAAAGAAAGATTATAACCAATTGACTACAATAATTGTAGTCAAGTTATCCTTTATTTTTATGACATTTTTTGAAATAAGAAAAACACTTTGGGTAAAGAGTAAAAATTACTCTCTCCGTCTCAAAATTATTGTCCCCCGACAAAAAACACACAGTTTAAAAAAAATGCATTTATTACTGCTTTCTTTTTCTTACTTTTTGACAGAATGACAGTTTTACCCTTAGCTAATTAATTAAAGTCTTCTTTAAAGTTTGTAATAATAATTTCAAACAAGGGTAATATCGTAAACTTGATCAAATTTCCCTATCTATTTTTAGTAGTGAACAATTAAATTGGGATATTCCAAAAAGAAAACGTGGACAATAAAAATAAGACGGAGCAGCGGTAAAAGTTAAATAATCGAGTATAGTAAGGACCACCATGTGATACCATACACCTTCACCCTTCATTTTCCCCCTAAACCTAAATATTTACTATTTTACACACACTCAAAAAAAAAAACACACACACACCTTATCTCATCACCTGTAAAAAAAAAAAAAAAACCTTAATGGTTTAAAACCATATTCCAACCATGAATTCAAAGGTACTTTTTTGTTTTCATTTTTTTAGCATTTTTTTGATAAAAAATGTAGTTCTTAAAAAAAAAAAAAACCAAATTTGTGGGTTTTGTTTGTTAATTAAAAGGGTTCAAGAAAGTTCATTTTTTTTATAATGTATTAGTGCTTTTTCTTCATTTTTAAAGCATTTTTTTTGAATTTTTTAAAAAAAATTTAGGGTTTTTTTTTTTGAAAAAAACAATTTGTGGGTTTTGTATGTTAATCAAAAGGGTATATGAAAGTTCAAATTTTTTTAATTTTTTTCAATTTAAAGGTGCTTTTTTTTCTTCATATTTTAAGCATTTTTTTGAAAAAAATTAGGTTTTTTTTGTTATTGAAAAGGGTATCAGAAAGTTTAAATCTTTATGAAATTTATTGAAGAAAGTTATGTTTTTGAAAACTGAGGTTCGAAGGTAAGGTGTTTATTTAATGGTGAAATGTGTTACAGTAGTGTGAGGTGTATTGAAACGTTGTCGTTTAGTGTTTTGAATTAGTAAAGTTTGTATCTTTTTATGTTTTTAGGGATAATGTTTGTGAGTAGTGTGAATTAGGGGGTGTTTGGGAATTTGGATAACTTATCTTTCATAAAAAAAGATGTACAAACCAAACACTGATAATTAACCGTACTTGTTTACTTTGTAATTAAGTTACAAAAACTAATTAATAGGGTTTAAGCAATATTTATCATGTTTAACCTTTTTTTTGAATTTTTTTTCATAATTTTAAGGCTAAATTTCATAAAGGTTTTGTATTTTTATTTGAATTAAAATTGCTATAAATAAATATGAAATTAATTGGAAAGTGATGTAAGTGGGATATATACATATTATAATTTGTATATATACCTTAATTATAACTAGATTGACTTTTAAGGATTTTGTCTAGAGAAAAATCTTTGCATGATTTGAATCGTACTTTTGGTTTAATTTAATTATAGAAAGTTATTATTGTTATATTTTAGGACTAATTACTCGTATAATTTTTAAAGATATGTTTTATGTAATTTGAAGATATTATTGCCTTATCAACTAAGTAAACTTGTTTACTATATAAAGTTACCACCTTTTGTGTTTTACCTAGCACGAGATAACATCAAGAAAAACATAAAAAGTGAAAAACACAAACACAGTATGTTTGTTGACTTCTTTTTAATGATAATGTTTTATATAAACCTTAATTATGTTGTGTTTGCAAGGCATGTGCATTAGAATTCTGTAAAATTGTATAAAGTTCTGAGTTCGTTGATCGTAAGTTATTTTGACGGGTTGATTTTTTCAGGATAATAAGGGAATGTGTGCTTCGGTTGAGAATGGACTTTACGGTGATGATGATTTTGACTTGCTTAACGTGTTCGATTTACCAGATAATTTGGAAGGAGATGGGTGTATTGGAGATTATAGTATGAATCTCGGTCCAATCCCAGCTGATATTTTTGCAGAGGTGCCTGCAGTTTCTCGTGTCGGTGATAAGATTGGGAATGGGGATTATGGGGGTGGTGGTGGCTCTATGGATTTTCTGTCAATGGTAAGTACTTTTTTACAAACTTAATTGAAAAGGGTGTTTTGGGGGGAGATTGTATGATTATTGTGTTTGTAAGACATTTGAAAAAAGTGATTAACAAAGTTTGCATGTAGAGTGTAGGGGCATGCTTTCTGAAAACGCCATATTGTAAACGTGACAAGTAGGGATGGCAAAAGCACCCGAAACCGACGGGGAAACTCGAAACTCGAACTGGTTGGGTCGGGTTTGGGGGAGGGTTGGCGGGTTCGGGGGCGGGTTCGGGTATTGATAATTTTTTTTAGTCGGGTACGGGTTCGGTGACGGGTTCTGATAATACCCGCCCCGATTACCCGTACCCGTACCCATATCCGTTTACCCGAATTTGTACCCGCTTTATTGTTATTATAATTAATTAAAGTATATATATCATTACATATAATTTCTTCCATTGTATTTTTTATATAACTATTTTTATTATTTAACACATTTGAATGTTGTACATGAATTATTCGAAAGCTAAATCATCTGATACGGTATTTGTTTTCTTTAACTTTTAAAAAATTTGAATATATGAGGGTGTTTTGCTTTATTTTTTCGATGGATTTTAGTGTGACTTAATCTTGATGCCCGCCATTTTTCTATAAAATATTTAATTGGGAATACCCGATACCCGCGGGGAAACCCGAAAAACCGATGGATAATATTAACCGGGTACCCAACGGGTAATGGGTCGGGTACGGATGTGGATATTATAAACGGGTGCGGGTACGGATACACTAAAACCCGCCCTGAACCCGACCCGTTGCCATCCCTACATATGTGCTTCCTAAATCCAGTGGATAAAAATCTTCAAGGATCTGTAGTTCTTGAAATGTTATCAACACTCCTTTGCAAATTCCTCGACTCTTCTCAAATTTTCCGTTACCCAACATTACGTTTATTGAACCACCTCCCGTGACTAATAACCCCAATTCCTTCAAAACCCTCTTTGACAGAAAATTGTGAGTGGCACCACTGTCGATCAACACCACCACTTCTTCATCACCAATGATTCCTCGAATCTTCATCGTATGAGAAGACGTGAAACCCATAACAGAATTTAGTGATACTTCCACCATATCCAAATGCACGTGTTCATCACTTTTCTCATCAAACTCATCTCCAGTCTCATCCTCGTTACCTACTAACAAGACTTGTAAAGTCTTTCCAGGACAACGATGCCGGGCCTAAATTTCTCACCGCACCTAAAACCTATTCCTTTTGCTCTTTTATCAGCAAACTCCGCATCTGTTAGTCTTTTAAACGGATTTGGCTTAACAGTAGCATCATTATTCTTGTTAAACCCTTGAGAACGAGTTGTAACTGATCCTCCCGTGTTACGGTTTGAATAAGAATTGCCTGTTGAAACCGACGTTCGTAAAGAACTCCGATTTGACACGCTTCCTCCGATCGTTTTGTTTTCTTCAATCATGATGGATAGCTTCATTGCTTGACCTAAACTTACTGGTTGCATTACTCGAACCGAAGATCTTAGATCAAGCTTTAAACCTTTGATAAAGGTTCCTTCCATAACCTCTTCTGAAACTCCTCTCAGTTGTCCCGCTAGTTGCTCGAACAAACCGACATATTCCCTTGCTAACCCATCTTGCGTTATTGACAAGAACTGCTCATGCAGATTTCCCTCTTGTGAGGGTTGAAACCGATCTAACAATATTATTTTTAGCTCTTCCCATGAACGAAACGGTGCCCTTGCTTCGCTCCATCAAAACCATGATAGTGCCTGACCCTTCATACACAAAATTGCAGCTCTTAATTGCTCTCGTGGATCTACTTCTATAACCTCAAAGTATCTTTCTGCCTTGTAAATCCAACCATGGGCGTCTTCACCATCAAAAAGTGGCATCTTAATTTTTCTCATTCGATGATCATAACCTTGATTAAAGAATCTTCCTTCTGTATGGTTCGCTCTTGTACCATTACCTGTCCTAATAGTGTTTCGAACCCCATTCTTTTCCTTCACTGTTCCATCATCCATATCCAAGTTTATTCTATTAGACCCCCCGAATCCATCATAATCACCCCAACTGTTATCATCCTCACCCATTATCTCACTGATCTTTTTTCGCCCACCATCAGCACTAGTTCCCGTATTGGTTGGTGGAATCGGAAAACCCAAATCGTCAAATTTCAACCCTGTTTGGACCTTTTTTAATGGTTCAACAGGCCTGACATATGATGTGTCTTTGTTAGTCAATGATAGTAGCATATTTTTCACTTCTTTGTATCGCTTGTCTTCTAATTCTTGTCTCTTCCTTAACGCCTCAACTTCAGAATCCAACTTATTTCCCAAAGCTGCAAAATTTCCTTTAACCTCCTCACGGTATTTTTCCAAATCTGCTTCCAAGCTTTCAATTTTCTTTGCTGCCATAATGATCCAGAAGTAACAGAACACAAAAATCTAATGTAATTTTTTTTTGAACCCTAGAACCGAACAGCTCTGATACCAATTTGATACGAATCAAATTGCGTAAAATCTGTTTATATCCGAACTAATATGAAAAACTGAGTTTAACAAACGAAAAACAAAAGAACAAGAACGATAGTACCACACTTTGAGTTGTAGACACACTCCCTAGTCAATAAACTTTTCCCAGAAATCTCAATGCCCAACATCAATGATCTTGAGGTCTATTTAAACCCCCTAAACTTGCTGAACAAGACAATACGTAATAAATGAAACTTTCTTAAGACATAAATAGACTAAATAAACACTTCCATCATAGCAGTACTCATTAATTGCTCTAAGGTCTCTTGACTTGTTTTCTGTGACATTGGAAGACCTTGCCCCACTTAGGATCTGAATTCGTATTAGGTACGATCACTCACAACTCCCTAACTATTCATGATGTTAGTCATGTAGATAATCTAGATTTTAATTTACTTAGCATAGGTCAAAAATATGTGATAAAAAGTGCAAAGTAGTTTTTAGCAAAACCGGTAGTGAAATACTTAAAGACGGCATTACCATAGAAGATGGACTAGGAAAAATGGTCTAAATGTAATGAAAATTCGTAACTTACCTAAAGATAGTCTTTGTCTAACTTCGTTAGATGATACTTCGACCCTATGGCATCGAAGATTGGATCATGCCAATATGCAACTTATACAATCGCTATCATCTAAGGAGCTTGTTAAAAATTTACCAAAACTAAATTTAAAAATCAGTTTGTGACGCTTGCAACATAGGAAAACAAGTTCACGCGATCCATAAGGCTAAAAATATGGTTTCTACTACTAAATGTCTAGAACTTTTACATATGAACTTGTTTGGTCCATCGGCCGTCCAAAGTTATGGAGAAAACTACTATACTTTGGTCATTGTCAATGATTATTCAAGATATACCTGAACTAGATTTTTGAAAAACAAAAATGAAGCGTTTGATCATTTTGAAATTTTAAGCAAGAAAATTTAAGTGCAAAACCATTGTGTCGATCCGTACGGACCACGGTCGGGAGTTTGATAACAAAGTATAATTTGGAGCCTATTGTGACGCCAATGGCATTACTCACAACTTCTCGGATCC
>BQNB010058534.1:15689-37725 GCA_026074375.1 Tanacetum coccineum | reverse complement strand
TTTTCAAAATGTGAATTTTGGATCTCGAAGGTACAATTTCTTGGACATGTCATAGATAGTAAAGGCATACATGTGGATCTAGCCAAGATAGAATCTATCAAAGATTGGGCGTCTCCTAAGACACCAACGGAGATCCGCTAATTTTTAGGTCTTGCTGGTTACTATCGAAGGTTCATCAAAGGATTTTCGAAGATTGCTAAGTCAATGACGAAACTTACTCAGAAAGGAATCAGGTTCGACTGGGGTAAAAAGGAAGAGAACGCTTTTCAGTTAATAAAGCAGAAGTTGTGCAGTGCACCAATTCTGGCTTTACCTGAAGGGAGCAAAGACTTTGTGGTCTACTGTGATGCGTCACACAAGGGTTTAGGTGCTGTATTGATGCAGAGAGAGAAGGTGATTGCCTATGCTTCTCGACAACTAAAAGTTCACAAGAAGAACTACACCACTCATGATTTAGAACTTGGGTCGGTAGTGTTTGCCCTAAATATATGGAGACACTATCTATATGGAACCAGATGCACCGTGTTCACCGACCATAAAAGCCTACAACATATTCTCGACCAGAAGGAGCTTAACATGAGGAAACGTCGTTGGCTAGAGTTGTTAAGTGATTATGATTGCGACATTCGTTATCACCCTGGGAAGGCAAACATAGTGGCAGATGCGTTGAGCCGTAAGGAACGGATTGAGCTATTGCGGGTTCGAGCCTTAGTTATGAAAATTGGCTTGGATCTTCCCAAACGAATATTAGAAGCTCAGATCAAAGCCTAGAAACCAAAGAATATCATGAATGAAGACGTAGGCGGTATAATCAGAAGGGATATAGCCAAGGAAAGATTGGAACCACGTGTCGATGGAACCTTATGTTTACACGGCAGGAGTTGGTTGCCTTGCTATGGAGATTTAAGATCCGTGATTATGCACGAATCTCATAAGTCAAAATACTTTATCCATCCCGGTTCGGAAAAGATGTATCAAGACATGAAAAAGCTATATTGGTGGCCCAATATGAAGGCAGACATCGCCACGTATGTTAGCAAATACCTGACGTGTGCAAGGTTCAAGGCCGAACATCAAAGGCCATCGGGATTGCTAGTACAACCTGAGATACCCGAGTGGAAGTGGGATAATATCACGATGGATTTTATCACCAAGCTTCCTAGGTCGTCCTAAGGTTTTGACACCATTTGGGTGATTGTGGATCGGCTTACAAAATTTGCCCACTTCATGCCAATAAGGGAAAACGATCCGTTAGACAAATTGGCAAGGTTGTACTTAAACAGGATAGTAGCAAGACACGAGATACCTGCCTCAATTATCTATGATCGTGATGGAAGATTTACTTCAAATTTCTGGAGATCATTTCAGAAAGCTTTGGGTATAGATATTAGTATAAGCACTGCGTATCATCCAGAAATGGATGGCCAGAGCGAGAGAACCATTCAAACTCTCGAGGACATGCTACGTGCTTGTCGTGATCAATTTTGCAAAGCTGGGGTTAAAGCATTTGCCATTGGTTGAGTTTTCTATACAACAACAGTTATCAGGCTTAGCATAAAGGCCGCCCCTTATGATAGGGCACTGTTTGGGCAAAAATGTCGATCAACCGGTATGCTGGCCGAGGTTGGGGAAGACACTGACTTCTGGTCCGAAAATTGATCAAGATTACAAATTCCTCGGAAATGCTCGTCACTGATCATAGAAAGGAGCAAGTGCTAGGATCGACAAATTGCTACACCGATCGGAAGCAAAAGCCGATTGGATGTTGAGGTTGGGGACAGAGTAATGCTCAAGGTCTCATCTTGGAAAGGGGTCATACGGATACGGTAAGCGGGGCGAAGCTAAACCCGAGATATGTTCGGACCTTTCATGGTGTTAGCAAAAGTGGGGGAAAGTTGACTACAGGCCGGGAAATCTTCTCCTCATGAGTTAAGCATAGATTCACCATACTTTCCATGTGTTAATCAGAAGAAATGTACTCGCTGACGAACCCTTTAGTCTGCCGTTAGAAGGAATTCATGTGATGATTAAGCTCATGTTTATGGAGAGCCCGTTAAAATCATGGAATGAGAGATCAAACGATTCAAGTGAGTCAGGATACCATTGGGTCAAGGTTCGCTAGAACTCTAGGCGGGGACTGAGTTTCTATCCTTGGGATACATGAAGATTCGTTGAACAAAAATACCACAGCTTTTCAACAAACCGGGCTTCGTCATCTGCTACAAGGTCTTAAGCTTTGAGGACCAAAACTTTTTAACGGGTGGTGACTGTATATTCTCAATTTTAGGGGTCATTTTACGACTCCATTTTTAGTCACTGTTCATTTTAGTCCGTACGCGTTTACTTTTTATTTTGCTCTTTTGAGTCTTAATCACGTTAGACTTGTAATATTCTTTTAATGTATTCGGTCTTCAAATAAATTATGGTTTTATCCACCAAGTAAGAAATAATTATCAAGAGGATGATTATGTACTTTGTGTATTTTATTTTTATTGGTCATGCAAAAAGGGTTACATATCGCAATAAAATACGTTTGAACACACCCCAGAAATACCTAAACTGATCTAGACTCAAACCAATACCCGCTTTTAAAAACCTACACAAAAATTTAATCAATTTTGTGCATATAACCCACTAGGGCACGGTTAGGCGGACCAAAAACAGTAGGAAATCTTTTAATGATCCTTACACTGTTTAGTACTTCTCTAATTCAGTTAATATTGTCCTAATTGGTCTCCTATTAGTCTTTTACACATTGGTTGAAGAACCTTTGTGCCTATTGATATCCTTTGTGCCGAGGGATGACTAAAGAACCAACACCAAAAAATTCCATTAGATTTGCTAGCTAAGCCAAATCCTTGTACATCGTGAGAGTAATTTAGAATGGTATAAGTATGTTTTGTAAAACTTATGTTAGCAATAGGAAACTACAAAAAAACCACCTCCTAAGGCACAAATTTTGTTCGGTGTGGGTGTTTGTGAATACCAAGTGTGCTAACTAGCTTCTCATCCTTTAAATATATTCACTAGACTCAATTATACACATTTCCTCAATCTTTATATTACTTTCTTCTCTCATTCGGTCACAAAACGAACCATAACTCTCCTATTTGGTCACATTTGAGTACACGACACATGCCTACAGGGATATTTCAACGTCGTGCACAAGGGGTCTACGATGCTAAGGACCAGCACACCTCACGTCCATTTCTTAATATAAGAGCTAGAGGACCCGTGTAAGTCCCTCACGACTCTTTGCTAATTCATAGTTTATTTGTCACTTGATTTTCTAGACTTGTGTCGCGGACCCATATAGGGTTCACGCACCTTTATTTATGGACGGTTATTTGTGTGAGTGCAAAGACCTAATTTTAAAAAGCAGTACAAAGGATGGATTCTGTCAATCTAGGGGCTTTAGTGCCCTATTCTATTTGAAATACTTATAGACCTAGACGTAAACAATATACATTATACACAAAATGGTTAAGAAAAATTTTTACTGTGATCTTTTTGTAATCACTGCATAAAGACTAAGGAATGTGTACGGCAACATTTATCTAGCGTGTGCATGTAGCAGAACACGACCCTATGCATGCAAAATATAGCTCAAATTTGGTATACTAGCTCGTATAACGGTGTATTAAGAGGTATTTGAACACCTATCGGGCCACTTTTGGCTTGTTTAACCCACGCAGCCACACTCGGGCCCACAGTTGAGTCCTAGCTTATTTAAGAAGCTCTACGGCTTATTAAGGTGACCTTTGAGCTATTGAGACTTTTATAGGCCCTTTTTACCTTTAAAATCCGATCGAACCGTATATGGGACCTTCCGGTACTAATTTCCAGTAAATGGTTTTTTGTTGGGCACAACGAGCCAATAAAGTCAAAATGAAGCTAATTTTCAAGCTTATCTATAAGTCAATCAGCTTTTAGGCAAACTTTAATTAAGCTTAACGAATGCTTTTGTACACCGGAATAACTATAACATTACAGTAGTAACCATTATGGTTACTACCAAGTCATAATGTCATTATTATTCTACCAGGAGTAACTATTATGGATAGCTGTAGTAATGACTATATCTAAAAGTAGTATCCATTATATTACTACTCTAGTACTAAGACATTATTATTCTACCAGGAGAGTAACTTATATTGCTACCAGTAGTAATGAAATTACCTGTAGTAACCATTATTGTACTACCTAGTTACTAATGACTAATATTATTCTACAAGGCGTTAACTAATATGCTACCAGTAGTAATGACTATATCTACTGTTAGTAAATATAAAGACCTAAATTTATTTTGTAAACTTAAATGACTACATTATGTATTATCAAAAACTAAGGGTTTACAGTGTAAATATATATATTTTTTAACCCTTAGGGAATAAAGTGTAATATATCGAAGCTTAAGGGTATATTTGTGATCAAAAGTGAAAATAATAATACGCTTTAAAGATCGGTCGAATATTAATATATTCGGATATTAACGGGTTTAATTTACGATCTTAATAAATAGTATATTTATTAAGAAGTGTATATCCGTTTTCCCAAGAGCCTCAAAACAATTTTTCAAATACATTAAACACGTACACCACCACACAAAGTGATAACAGTATATATAAACTAGCAAATTATTACATCGAGTCTTTAGCCTTAACTTTGTAGACTAAGAACTGGCCGTATTTACTTAGGTATTCTGGACGGTGTGGTTCATACTTTAGATATTTTATCAATTTCCAGTGGACTATTCACTAGGTGAGTTCATTGGCCCATTTTTACAATTATTTATAATGATTTACATCCTTAGGTTGAGAACATGCTTTTTTTGTTTTAATAAATTGGACGCAAGTGTACATTTTATTCAATGCTTACGTGTTTGCCTAAGTAGCGGAAACCCATGAAACCTTTATCATGCGAACTGTCCATTACTGAGATTGGTGAGAGCGGAATGTTATTAGTAGATCATATTTAGGATTGAACAATCCCTTTCGGGTGATTTGTCTAACACTGGGAACGAACCATATACATGGCGGATTTAGGGATATTTCGGGTTAGAACTTCATGCTACGGATTCGATTGGCCAAATATATCTTGCATTTATAACACGTCCAGTTCTCAGTGTCATGAGCTTAGTGAATCTTGGTGATCATTTTTTATGATGTTTTGCATGTGTTTCTAAAATCTACCCTTGGGAAATCTTTTTTATTTTTTTACGGTCCTATAGTGATTTACATTTATAAAACCTATGTAATTCACCAACTTAGTGGACGTTTTAAGCATGTTTTTCAGGTCAATAACGGCACGAGGGTGCGTGTAACTTTGGAAGTCAAATAATTGTAGAGTCAACACTTAAGATTGGGGTTTATTACATTTTGGGAAATTTGTTTATAAAACCGGAATCTTTATTTATATTGTTGAACAATTTGAAGCCATGGGCTTATGTAACAAACAAGCATTTTGTTAATCCAATGTATCTTTATTTTTCAAACGACACGTTTAGTAGTCGTTCTCAGAATCTTGTGCTATTGATCCATAAATGTAACGCCCTCGGATATTCAAACATTCCGCTGCGTGCTCAGATTTGAGGGTGTTACAATGAAGAATGAAGAAAATATTCTAAGTAGTTAATGCTGCTTGTGCTTAGTTAGTGCTGCTGGTACAAAAGTTACTACCGTTAGTGTTGAAGAGTTAGTGCTGCTGGTACAAAGTTACAACTGCTAAAAGATTCTAGAAGATTACAACTGTTGAAAGAGTTTCTACTGTTAAAGGATGGATAAAGACAGAAGAAAAGATAAAGATTGCCTATGTGATAAGTATGAGATATTTTTGTAAAAGATACTTATAAGTAATTTGTTGAGAAGATCATGATAACTTAGGAAAATATTGTAAGCCAGTTAGGACTCCTTGGTGTATAAAAGGAGGTCCTAGGGCATAGAGTTCAATGTATCAAATCGTATCAAAGTTCATAGAGTTTTTCATAGCTTCAAGGTTTTGTAACCTTAATAGTATTAAGAGTGTTCGTATTATGTTGAGGCTGAAAGTTTGGTAAACTGTTTGTTATTTATTCATTCCTATTTAATTGTAATTCTTCTTAGTATCATTGACTAGATTCCACATAGTTTTTGATATTTACAATCAAAGTTTCTATCATAGTTGTTTTGATTCGTTCAAACAAACTTAGCCTTTATAAAGCTAAGCAAGATCTTATTCTAGTGGGGATCAACAGGTTAACCGTTTTCCCAAATCACGAGCCCATCTTCGCATGCTTGTTGTGAATCTTTACCTTGTTTTTAGTTTGATGAATCTCCTTGTAGGTATGAACCGCTACATAAGGGTGTCACATTTAGGTTGGGTGGAGTTGAGAGGTAAATGTCCCTTCTTGAGTTTGGGTGGAGAGTTGGTTTGTACACCGAGAGGGAATCCAGAGATGTTGCGACAAGATAGTGGTTGAGCAAGGGAAAAAAAAATCGGTTAATTTTAATCATTTGACTCATTTGTTGTGGCCTTGTATTGGTGACGAGGGTTTAATGTGGGGAATACAAAGAAATAATCTATTTGGGACCCAAAGGATCAGTTGCTCCATCGGTTGCATCGTTGACCATCACAGGTAGGAAGGAAACCACCAATCGTGTCACCGAGATTGACTTATTCTATCTCTATTGCATCTTCGGGGAAGGGGTTGTTTGCAAACATCCCTATTCGGGATCGCAAATATCTACAAGGGGCGTTTAGGGATAAGAGTTGTGATTTTTGGGGGAATTGTTTGTAACAAAGTTTATTGAGTCCGTTGGTTTGCTCACCGAAGAAATGGTAAGTGTAATAAAAGTGTGAGCCCCCTCCACATGTTTACAAGAAGAAATCATTGGTTAAGATGAGTGTCATCATGGAGCTCCACAAGGGTAAGTGTTGTTGGCCGGTTACCAGAGGGATTATAGAGGAAGATGGGGTGATGATGAGGAAAGGCAATGGAGAAAAGGGGGTAATGAGGGAGCTGGGGGCTTCGCAGATAACTTACTGGAAATGAGTGCGGTGAGGACTGGCAGGTTCGACAAGCGCGCGTATGGATAGACCAACAGATAAACCAATGGGGAGGCTCGACTGCTTGGATGGAACAACAAGGACGAGGGTCCCATTGGATGTATGATCACTCGTTTTCTTGCCAGTACCAGGCACATGATCAACCCGCTGGACCAAACCTCAAGCCACAACTTAGTTGATCCATTCTGGGTTGTTTGAAGCCGAATACCCTCCTTTTGACTTATCATGGGCACATTGCCTCCGGATATACATACCGCCCCGACCCTTCGCAGGATGGCTCTTCTTGATCACTCTTATTTCGTTCCATTATTATTTTCATCCCATGTCATTTGAACAATTATGGATTGTAATAGTTTTTAGGATTTGAATACTTTGACTCTTGTTCCGAATATTTGTTTAAGTTTACTATGAATTAGCTTAATTAGTCTTCATCATGTGTGTGTTTTAATTCTTTATAGTTGTTTCTTATGTTTGACATTTAGTTTGTATTCATGCTTTGTTTGTTTGTTACTTCGTCTTATTTTCAAATAAGGTATTTGCATCGAATAAGTGTAGGGGATTTATCGGTTTCTAGAACACCATATTAAACATTTGAAATAATAAATTGTTAGATTAATTTGTTGCTCAGTTTTGATGTACTTATGATTGTATTGTTAATTCTCTCAGGATTTTTTATGTTGCATTTTTTTCAGGAAAATAACATATAAGATGAGTGTAGGAAATTTTTCAATCATAAAACGGAAAAAAATGTGTTTTCACAGAGTGTGGAGACGGCGTCATGATTTACACGCGACGCCATCAGCACGACACTTGTGACAGGGTCAGGATATTCTTGACGGCGTCAAACGCCTAGTTACGGAAAATCTCAAAATTTTTAAGTATTTTTGAAAATAAAACTTTTACAATACTAGCATGTTGTTTTTCTTTTATAGATACTTGCATAAAAACCCTAAGTTTAACTATTTTCCAAATCCTATCTTTTTCCTTTATAGAGTCAACCCTAATTTCACATTTGTATTTTATTATGGCCACACATTGCATGCTTGGTGTAGTTGTCTTTGTTCTTTGATTACAGTTTTATTTGATGGAGAAGCTTGGAAGTTCTTAGGACACGTTTCATTGGATGATTTTAGAGGACGATTTAACCAGTTATCGCATGTTTTCTTTTCCATTATTGAGACAAACCAGGGGAGAGTACTAGTTTCTTGTACTTGTTTTTTTTTACTTTATTAATTTTTACGGGTACTCTCATATAGAACATTAGGGACATTGTTCAAATTATGTGTAGGGAGGAAAATAGCCTTAGAAATACTTTCTTTTATTTTCATTTGCTTTGTCTTGAAAAGAGGGGTAATATTTACTGGAAAAACATAGCATAAAAAAAGGTATATTTTAACCAAATTTACAAAATTTTTATTACTCACATACCGACAAAAACTGAGTATTAATAGCGTCTCATGGATAGGAATTTATATGACTAGCACAAAAACCTCTAAATCTCCACCCCAAAAGTGAGAGTTAGCCGTTTAGTCTATAGGAATTCGGGTATCCTGTATTGATACCCCCCCTCCAAGATAATTTATACTCGTTAGCTTTTCTCGAGTTAAGGAGTATGCAGGGCATTTGTTTCTATTCAGTCCATTAGTATGTGTACGTATGGTCTTTGGTTGCCTTTTTCTAGAGCATTGAGTCAGTATTTAATATATGAGTGTACGTTAGTTTATGAAATTCTAGAACTGTGTTTTTGTATGAAGCTAGAGAACTGCATAGTGGAGTATTAGGATTTGCTTTATAAAAGGCACTTAGGATTAACCCTTGTTTTTTATACTTGTAATTGTTATGATGGTCACACCGTTCCATATTACTATCCCACTCCGTGCCCCATGCACTCATCTTTTGTGCATGATGATCCCCTAGTACAACCCTCTGAGACCTAGATTTTTTATGGTTTTGTCTTTTTATTGGCTAAGCCAGACTTTAAATGAAGACGCATGTGCCACCTTTAAACCAATCGTTACACCCAAATCGCCTTAGCCTACCTTGTATGTACTCACTTTTAGTATATTATTGTTTTAACCCTATTAATTACTTGAGATACACGGTTGCTAAGTCTTATCACTTGTTAATACTGTTTTGGGATGATGGATTCATTGTAGTATTTATTTTACGAAGAATGGGGAAGTAAAAAGTTAAGTCATACTCCCATACGGTTTGTTAGATGATCTCTATGTTATTTTGATCCACCTCAAATCGGTGTCCATAGAAAAGTTCATTTGTAAAGTATGTAAAAGCTCTAAGGGTAGGGGTAAGTGTTATATAAATCCGCAAGTTGTGATGTATTATCATTATTCAAAAAAATTAGAGTAACTAATAAAGACAAGAGTTGATGTAGAGTTGAGTTTGTATATCTTTGTCCGAGTCTTGGCTTAGCAACCAAACCAGCGTGTATTCGTATAAATAATTAGCTAACCCTTCTACTCCAAATTCACCCAAAGCCACCCAAATGTATCCCATCCGTTTCTATTTCCAGTATAATGTTATCTGACACCTCACCCCATATCCCCTTTTAAAGATCTTTAGATTAGTAATGAATATTGTTTGCGCCTAGCGGTGGGAGGTTTGATCCTTTGCCAAGCCACCTACTGTTAATTTATCAGTGCTATGACTCCCCGACGCCGATCATGAGTGTTGATTTTCCGTTTCCCCCTTTATGTTATAATTTATTATACACCCGAGAGAAAGAGAGAATCCCAAACACTTATGTGAGGTGCTAGTATATACTTTTTGTGCTTTTAATTATGAGGTCTAAAAGGTTGTGTTGTAAAAAAAATACTTTATAGAGTAGCGTTAAATGACCCTAATACTGCATTTTGTCTAGTAGAAAAGCCTCAATTTGCTTGAGGACAAGTAAATCCCAAGTGTAGGGGTATTTGATGAGGTGTTAGTTTATACACTTTTCGGGGTTATTTAATCCCCTAAATCATGCATTTATGCCTAAAATAGGTACTTAATCGTTCCTTTCAGGTATTTAGCATTTGGAAGGCATTTGAGGAAATCACGTGAATGGCTCTTTTGGAGGAAGAAACAGGTCAAGAATATGAACCTACACCAAACATCTTCTCCAGTTTTTGTTTCAAGTGTGCCTGTGGAAACATCTACTTCCACAGCTTTGGTGTCATGTGATGGTCTTGGTGGATATGACTAGAGTGATCAGGCAGAGGAAGGGCCTAATTATGTACTCATGGCTTTCTCATCTAACTAAGAGGTATCCAATGATTCTATTTGTTCAAAATCTCATTTGGAAACTGTTAAACTTCTTAAATCTCAAAATGGTCAACAATTAAAAGATTTAAAGAAATCTGAGTTAATGGTTCTAGCTTATAAGACAGGTTTAGAGTTTGTAGAAGAAAAACTTAAAGTTTATAAAGCAAATAAGTCTATTTATTTACAAGATATTATGGGATTAAAATTTGAAATTCATATAGAAGAAATAGCTATAGGAGAGCTTAGGAAGAAGCTTGAAATAGTTCAAAAAGAAAAAGATGACATTCAACTTAATGTAGATAAATTTGAACATGCATCTAAAAGTTTAAACAAGCTCATAGAGCTGAGTGTCTAGATATTTGAATCTTGAGCCTTAACGTACTTGAAACAGTATCTTAACGTTTTTCCATGTGCCCCACAACGTATAATCAGTATTGATATACATAAAACCCAATTTAATCATTATTCCTTGAAACTGCATTTCGGAATCATATTCCTTGAACTTCATACTGCCATATCTTCCTTGTGAGCTCATCAAAACAATCAATAGCAGTAGTAGGACATGTAGATTCGACACCAGAAAACATACTACTAGGGTTCATCATCACCCATGTGGGTAACTCACCAGAACTAGTAATATTATAAATGAAGAACCATATTAGGGTTTTTGAGATCGTTTAGGGTTTGTAAGATTATTTAATAATCGATTATAATAACAGAATGTAAGCATTAATCTGTGAACGTACACTTGATGGTCCTATTAAACTGAATGGATCTTTGCAGCCTATAAAGGATGATAGCCAAGATGTATAAATACAAATGACTATGTAGAAACAATGACTATGAATACTATGTGTTAATGCGGAATCTTAACACAGGTACTAAGAAGAACAATGAACAACTGAATAACAACTTTATTAATGTGTTCTTGAGGATTACAGATTGCTAACTATGATATTGTATATGATTTGCTAAGCTTATGTATTCGTCTGTTATCATCTATTTTCTAACTATGCCAAAGGTGTTCCTTTTATATACTAAGGATAACCCTAATAGGCTTACATCTCTTTTTCTAAAATATCTCATAAATATCTTTTAAATATCTTCTCAACGGTACTAACTAACTTTCTACTAATGGCACTAACTAACTAACAGTACTTAATACTTTGTACTGTCGGTACTAAGTATAACTGTCAGTACTAACTATTTGTACTGTCGGTACTAAGTTAAGAAAACATTAATCCTAACAATCCTCCCTTAAACATGAATGTTAAACTATTTTAACTTTCTATTAAACTGAATGATCTTTGAATTTTCCTAGCCATCAAGATGATAGCCACTATTAAACTGAAAATTCAAGAAGAAATGGCTAGGAAATTCAAACAGTTTAATAGGACCATCAAGATGATAGCCTAGATCCACCATTAAAGTCTTGAAAGTCAGCAAGGTAAGCCTTGTTCCCTGTCATGTGCCTGGAACATCCACTATCAATAATTCCTTTATTCTTTAGAGTTCTATGTGGATTATCCTGCACATTTAAAAGAAAGAGATTAGACTCTCTTAGGGACCCAAGCCTGTTTGGGCTTGAGTCTGCCTAGTGGATCTTTGAAAGTTGAATAATTTCTAAGACTAGATCCCCCATTGTATTTGGAGAGAATTGATGATTGTGGTTCTGGGTGTTCTCCATTTATCAATCCTGCTGTGGACTTAACAGCTGTTTGTCCCATTTTCACCCAAACAGTCATAATTATTTTACCTTTAGCAGTATAAACTTTTTGTTTGAAAATTTGTTCTTAGTTACTTGTTATTTTTTTTGAAAAGGCTCATTGATGATGGTGAATGAGTTTTGTGGAAAACATTTGTTGGGCTAACACCATGCACAATGGGCTTAACAGTATAACTTTCAGAGCAGATGCTAGTTAGTATCTTATTGTCTGTTAAACATTTTGTCTGCGACGTACTTTAACGATTGTTAGTACTACTAGCTTTTGCAGTTTAATGGATTATTTTCCAAGTTCTTCTTTTGTACTCCTAAAGGAAACGAAATTGATTTTGTTTATTGACCTATTTGAACTGAGTTCCATGTTGGTTCATCTCCCATTGATGTTACCATTACCTTTGACTATTTGGTGTGGTTTAGTCAACTTGTTTAGCCAATTTTACATGATAATCCCAATTCTTATTAAATGACTTAAAACTACCTACAACAAAAACATGCTCTTTCCGAGTAAAAACCATGCCCGAACTCTTTGTAGTGTACCTTAGGTTTTCTGACTATGTGTTGACTGATTCTGAATATTGTCCTAGGG
Source organism: Tanacetum coccineum (assembly GCA_026074375.1). Lineage (NCBI taxonomy): Eukaryota > Viridiplantae > Streptophyta > Magnoliopsida > Asterales > Asteraceae > Tanacetum > Tanacetum coccineum. Next base: position 25,108 of record BQNB010058534.1, on the reverse strand, counting down.
AGTTTTTATTCTTGTTAGGCACTAACTAGGTCCTTTTAATCTTGTTCAGACACTATACTCTTTCCATCATATATGATTCATTACTCCTCAATGATAGGAGCATCAGACCAGACCTTAGGTTGAACTTCTATATTTGATTCATTGACAACTGGTTCAGACACTAATTCATAAGGTTATGTACTAATGTTAGAGTCACATGTATCAAGTTCAGTTGTTTGGGATTCAGATTCACTTGGTTGAGTCTTTTCTGGACCATATGTATATTGTGAGTCATCTATTTCAATATCAGGTCCAGAGGGCAAATAATTCCCTGTCATGGGTGGGGCGGTATGTTTGCATTTTAACATGTTTTAGCTAGCCTTTTATGCAATGGTGGTTTATCAAAATCACTTTTATTGCTATTAAAGGGGTCACTTTGCGGAAACTTCATTTTTCATAACTCAAATTCCCCGATAATCTGTATTCACCATACCGGCCCAAAATTTATCCACTGTCATTATTTGATAATTGACAATTTTACAAAGTTTTTTGAAGAATGTTCCATTGTTACTTATTACTTCTAAATCATCTTATTCTTTTTGAGCTTTAGCCAACAATTTCTTATGGTTTGGTTTTTAGATACACATTGTTTTATCATCTAAATCTATTTTCATAAATTTGATTTTTTGTTCATACCAAAGTTGACCTTGTTGATGGGCAACTAACTTTGCTTCAACTTTCTTAAGACCTTGAGTATAAGCATTTATTTCTACGCTAGCATCACTAAGTTGCTCTCTGTGAGCATCATATAGTCTTTTAAGGTTAGCATAAGACTCTTTACACTCATTTGAACAGGAAGGTACCTGTGTGTCTGATCCTGAGCTGTTGCTAGCCATGAAAGAAAAATTTTCATCATCTTCTGAATAAGTTGCCCAGTCAACACTTTCTCCATCAACTGTCACCAATGCTTTAGACTCTTCTTTCTTTCCAGTTCTGCTCCCATCTGTTGGGAATTATATTTTTAGTTGATAAGACAAAACACGAATGAAACAAGATGGAAACATGAAGGACCAAAGTTGTAGTCAAAGAATACTACAAAAGATAAGAATTAAAAGATTTGGTCAAAGATAATGATTGAATAACTAATTGGTCAAAGATAATTAATTTCATCATTATTATCATTATTAATTGGTCAAAGATAATTAATTTTATCATTATTATCATTATTAGTTTCCATGTAAACCTTGACTCCTTATACTATAAAAGGAGGTCTAAGGTATGTAGTTTATCCATCCATCATAGTTAGATCTCTCCCAATGAGAGTCTAATAGTTAGTTTATGTAATAGTTATTAGTTAGTTTATAGACGTGTTATAGTCGTCTATATGTATTAGTAGCCTCAAGGATCATAGGATCCATGTTACAGTTAGGTAACGTATTAATAAAATTGAGGCATGAACGTTCGGTTAAAACCTTGTTTAACAACATTACTGTTCTTTATGATTTTCGATGTGCTTATTAATGTTGTTTGTAAAACATATCCTAGATGGGCTAAACGATTCCTAACAATTGGTATTAGAGCGGGTTGCTCTTGATATCTAGGATCTACAAGGTATATATCTACTTAGTTTTCGGATTGATTTGGATCTCGGATGGAACTTTTATTCACAACAATTTATTCTTATTGATTTATGGCTCGTATTTTTTGAAGATTATTTGAAGATGTGATTACGAAGACAGTTGATTATTGCTTATTTGATGTTGTAGTTGAGTTTCACAGATGCGTGTTGGTATGTGCTTAATTACACATACCTTTTACCTTTAAAAACGAGCTGAAATAACCAAAAACGGACTTAAAATGCCAAATATATGCTTGTTTTGCTAATTGTATTGTGCAGGCAAAAGAATGAGGATATCTAAGCAAAAAGACGAAAACAATGCCACAAACGACAAAACCGGACTCAGATGGAAAAGATGTGAAAGACAAAGCCAAATCGAAAGCCGAAAAAAGTCAATTCAAGTCTAAAAGGTCAACAGAAAAGTCAATGGTCAAAGTCAAAGTCACCCCGACAAATCCAAAAGTCAACAATTGAAGAAATTTAAGTAGTGTGGGCTTAAATTGCAAATCCCTTAAAAACTTGTATTTAATGAAGAGGAAAAGAGAAAAGTAAAGACAAGGGCTGATTTTGCAAACTACTCAAAGTAACAAGTGGGGGGGCAAAACTGCCAAGTCCCCATACTTGTAATACACCAAGGTCGAGTTTTGCAAACTAAACGGTGTTATAACTTTTGGGGACTTGTTTTTGCCCAAAGTCCCCCAATAAGTTAGAAATCCAAACAAGGACTAAGGATTTGCAAAGACCATGGAGGGCCAAACTTGCCATTTGCCTAAACCTCGCCCCTGTCACTTTCCTTTTTATAACTTTATTTCCCGCCCTTTTTGAAACCCCTAAACCCAAAACCCACTCACGGGTTAACACCCCCTTCTTTTACCCTGCAACCCAAACCACCCCATGGTCAAACCTCTCCCCCCTCCTCCACTTAAACCCTAATCCCATTTGGCAATCTCACATCCCCCTAAGCTCATATCGACGACCAAGATTGCTTTTTGAAGAATTGAAGGGCCAAGATTGTTTGTTTTCCCCCTCTCACACAACTAACACAAGGTCTCAGTATAAAAGAGGAAGAAGACAGAAGAAAAGGAGAGTAGTTAGTTTTTTAGTTAAATTTTCAGTTTGTATTTTCTCATTTTTAAGCAATTTTATTTCAAGTCTTTTAGACAGCAGCTTTAAGTACTTGTACGTTTATTCTCTAAGCTTGTACTCCATCATTTGAGTAATATCATTTCAGTTTTCAAGTTTAAGTGTTCTTTGTTTTCAATTTTAAGCCAATTTCATCCAATAAGCTCTCAATAAGCTCATTGGAGCTTATTCCTGTTCATAAGCTCAAGTTTAGTTTAAATCCTGTTTTTTAGACATTCATTTACTCATTCTAATCCATTTAAATCAAAGTAATGATCACTTGAGTGCATTTGTGTTCATTTTGGAAGCAACAAGGTAAATAAGCTAAAATTAGCTTATTGAGCTTAAAGCTCGGGTTTAGAGGCTAGGGAGCCACTTAGGTTCAAGCTTTTTAAGCCACTCACTCTACAAGAGTGGCTTTGGTTCTGAGACTACAAAAAAAACTCAGGTTTCATGTTTTAAATTTCATTTTAAAATCATCTTAGCTTAATTCAAATTGCTTATTCCTTAGTTCTTCTTTGTGCCTAATCCTGTCTAAATTTGTTGAGATAGTTTTAATATGCATTTGTTTTAAACTTTGGTAGTAGGATTCATTTTAGCTTTCATTCTCTTAAATTCTGTCATAACAAGTAGTTAAGCTAGTAGAGAAACTAGCTTAATTTTCTACATAAGCTAGGCATTTAAAAGCTTAAATAGTTTCATTAGTTTAGTTTAAGCAGTAGTAGATAAAAGGTTTTAGGAGATTAAGCTTGAAATTAGAATTTAAGTGCAAGATTAGTTTTGACAGTTAGATTAAGGAGTGTTTGGATTAGGCTGTGTTTGACTCCTAAAGTCAACAGCATTTTGTCAAAATTCTTTATAAAGTTGAGTTAGGTTATATGATTAAGTTTTAAACAGGTTTTAGAAGTTAGTTAGTAAGATTCAAAATTTTAGAGCTTAATAAGTTTCTCTTGCACCAGGGCACTTAGATTGTGGAGTACTTTTAGTTTAAAGAGTTTTATAGCTTTTTAGAGTTCAAAGTTTTTTAAAGCAAGTCTAGATATATACATTTAGTTGGTTAAATAAGTTCTCATTGAAAGAGCTAAGTCTACACTCTTTGTTCCTTGCCAATTGCATCAGCAACAAAGTGCATCAGCAGCAACAAAAGCAACTTAGATTTCATGCTTATTTTCTTCTTGATTACTTAGTTCTTAATTGTAAATTTTGAATCCTTTTATCTAGAATTAGTTTTATAACAATAGTACAACTTATTTTCAAATTGTCAGTTTCTAGAATTAAGAAATAAGCTAGTTAGCTTATTGGTAAAAGCTTTAATTCAGTAATAAGATTTACCTTTCACTTTTTACTATCAAATCTTTTTATAATCTTGTTAACTAATAGCCTTTTACTTTTTAGAAACCTTTAGTGCACATCTTAAGCTTTACATAGCTTCTTTTGTTTCTCATTTTCATCAAGTATTAAGCTAGAAATAAGCCAAAAACCAAAAAGTTAGGGAAAAGTCAAGTTTCTGTGACAGATTTCAAAAAGCTTATTTTCCAGCTTATCTAGTTGTCAAAAGTGTAAAGTGTCTTTGTTAATATTGTTGAGAATAAGCTCCTCTATAAGTTTGTAGTTTTAAGTTTTAGCTGAATCTCACTTTTTCAATAAGCCAAAATTAAGCTAGATCGTAGGGTTTGTTTAGTACTTTTCTCAAAGTTTAGGGGCACCCGTTTACATTGTAGTGTAAATTTTCTATAGTTTGCCCCCACACCTTTACTTTCCCTTACAAATTTTCAACCCATAGTTTTCAAAATGCAAAAAGGGGGAAAGACAAGAGTCCGGTGACAAAGACTCGAACCCGTGACCTCTCGATACAAACCCCCTTTGATATACCACACCTTACCAAACTGCGGCCCTTGGGTTCTTTTTCGTTAGAAGACTCAAGGCCTTGAATACTTATTAGTTGTTTTGAGCTTGTCATAAGCTAATTAAGCTGAAAACTTATTCGCTGTCTTATTCTTTGAGCTTATTTTTGTTTCTCTAATTTTTCTAGAACTTATAAAGTCCTAGTATTTTTTTGTAAATTTTTCAGAATTTATTTCATAGCCACTTTAATATTTTTAATAATTAATTTCGTTAAAAAGTTTATTTAATTCAGTAAAAGAATACAAAATTTAACAAAAAAAATAGTTTGCTTTTTTTAGAAAATTTTCTTTTGTTCACTTGTTTTGTAGGAAAAAAATTATAAAATTTTTTTTTCGTAGGTCATTTTAACAAACTTTGTACATTTTAAAAGAACGTGTCCGGGTCGCGGGATTTGTTTTGACCTCTTTTTTGGGGTCAACGAACTCCGTTTGTGTGTTCGGTCAAGTACTTTTTCATTCTTCGTATTTGACACATAGAGTAGTGTTAGATATGAAAAATTCTTCGTAGGGTTATTTTTAAAGATTTTAGGTTTTTCCCCCTTTGTTCGGGATTCGTGCTCTCGTTTTCTAGTTTAATTTCGTAATTTCTAGGTTTTTCTTAAACGTTTTTGTTCGTTATCATCTAATTTGACTTTTCCACCTTCTCAAATCAATTCCTTCCTTCAAACTCAAATCTTCGATTGTATCGATTTTCCAGTACAGCCTCGTTGGGGATAAACGACCCGGGAACATTCTATACTACTTCTCGGTATCATTGATTGTTGTTTTTAGACTTATATATTTTATATATTTTATTATATATTATATATATGGTGTGAAAACCACCGATCACATTTCCTTACATTGTGATAGTCAATCGACACTATGAAGGGCATATAATAAGGTGTACAATGGAAAGTCTAGACACATTAGCCTTAGACATGCCTATATCAAGGAGTTAATATCGAATGGGATAATAACTATTGAATATATACGCTCTTGTAAGAATCTTGCAGATCCGTTTACAAAAGGTCTTCCAAAAGACATAGTCTTTGAAACTACAAGAGATATGGGTTTGAAGCCCATTGAGTAAAGTTGGCTTTAAAGGTTCAATGTGGTAAAAATAAGTTGTTGATTACCAACAAGACACTAGTTTAGTTTAAATACTAAATAGTGAGTAATTCTTTTAGGGTGAGTTTTTGTACTCTTAATGAAGTGCACCTTTGGTAATTAAAGGGCTTCACCTATGTGGATATAAGGAGTGGTGTACTCTTAATGAAGTGCACCTTTGATTTAATAAGCCACTTTTTTACTCAAATTATGTTTTGAGTTTTAAATCCCACATAGCTAAAGAAAAGAAACTTGGCTTGCTTTATATACTCTCATGTACTCAGATCTACTGATTTGGAACTAGGATTGTGTTGTTGCATTTATGCTTCCATTATGGTAGACCAAATTATCATGTCTGGTTTATAATGCAGTAATCAATTTGCCTTCTCAATTTTTTTTGTTATATTTTAAAAAATTTAGCTAGTTGGTTAGGTTCAGAATATAAATTTTCAAATTCAAAATGTTGTTGCATTTGATGTTTGATTTAGGTGGAGCAAAGTGGTAGAATGACATCTCATACGTTATAAATCCATATCATTTCAGTTATTTGTGTTATCTTACATAATTTAGAAAGTTGCGCGTAATATGTTCAAAATATGTAATTACAAAAATTCACATGAGTTTTGGACTTTTTTGTCATTGTAAAAACTATAGCGAGTTGGGTAATAGGTCTTTTTAACATCGTGTGAAGAAAGTGTTGGATATGTTAACCCGCGAGTCTTATCTATACTATACTACAATGATTATGTACTCTATCTACAAGGGTGTGAAACTTATGTGTTGCAACCCACCGCATCTATGTATCTTTTTTCGGAGCCGAATACTGAGCAACACAATAGTTCTACGCCAGAAAAAAGATACATGGTGACGTAGAACGTGTGGCGTATGTGTACAACCAAACTAATCTGCATTATTATGTGTTTTGTTAAAAGCCATTCATCTCATCAACACATGTAAGGCTCACGTCTGCCAACCAAAATGCCAAAGGCAACACCAGCCATGGCGGCAACCTCAATATGGTTGGGGCTACCACGCCAAGATACCTACGCCATCATACTATAACTATTAACAGCTATCAACAGACACTCAACATCATTGCCACAAAAGAAAAACAAGCAATCAAGCAAATTGAGTGCCAAAAACAGAGAACGACTGCAACCAAAACAAATGTCTAGCTACCTCGACAAGATACCTCGTAATTTGTATATAAACACACATTTAGAGATCGAAACGAAGCCGATTTAAGCCGGCCTCTTTACAGTACTAGCCGTTCCCACATCAACACTTTGACATGCACGCACACACACACACATAGCGATCCACATATAAACATAAGGCCACAACCTGAGAATGCAAAATCCCAGTTCAAATACCAGCCATGGTTGCAAACCTGATCCTAGACAGGCTGCCTCGCCAAGATACCGGCATTCACTAAAACACACAAACTTAGACGACCATCATGGCCGCTTTAAGAAACAAACATCAAAATCAAATTAGTTTCCTAAATATACTCGTCTACCAACTCAGTTTAAATCATCTACATCACATATCAATGTGCAAATGCAAAAGCAAAGCAATACACTGATTTTGGCTGCAACCATAATTTGTGAAAAGTTGTCTCACCAAGACATCAATGTCCATAAATCACCCTAGAAGAACATAAGTCATTATTAATATAAGCCAACATCACAGCTCACTATATACTAACAAAAAAAGACAAAAGCAGTTCGAACACCAGCAACAACGAAACTAATAACAAAAAAAAAGATATCCAAAAGCAAATTTATACTTCTTCCACAAACATAACCAAAAAACACCAAAATTCAACTATAAATTATGCATGAAGATCGATATATTTATATCCCTTCCACAAACATAACCCAAAAACAACAAAACCCAAGTCATAAGTTACGCATATGGATCAACTCGCACCCAATCTCAAAAGCCACAAAAAAACTCGCATGCACTTCAACTATCACCGAACCTCAAAGGCTACAAATACCCCCTCTCCCCCCCCCCCCCCCAAAAAAAAATAAAAAATAAATAAATAATAATCATGAATTGCATTGAGTACGAAATGTACTCCGAATGGTCGTGTGAGAGTATCTATGTGTGTGTCTAAGCGTACTCCGAAAGACTTGAGAGATTGTCTGTGTTGTGTGTGAGTGTGTAGGTGTAAGGAAAAATAAAAGGCCCGACCCATTATTTCTCCAGATCCCAGGACTATTCAAACAGCGTCATTTCGAACGCCTATGAGTGCTTATATAATGAATCTATTTAATGTCAGACTAATGAATAGGCTTAAATATAATGCACAAATGGTCGTATTTCTATAAGTCAATACTACAAGGAAATCTTTACATCACTATCGTTTAACAAATACCCAATTTTGTAACCAATTACTCAACTCAGTAAATTTTGTAAAATAACTGACAAAGATGAGATGATGAAGTTATAGCATCTAAAATCTCATTTCAATACTTCGCTCTAGCGGAATCAAACAACAAATACCACAACATATACTAGTTTTAATACCGTGCACGTACGGGGTTTAGATATTAAATTTTAATTAAATGTTAATTTTGCAAGTGTTGTTATTTTTTCGTATTTGCACACTCAAGGTCTTGTTTATCATTATTTTAGTAATTGTAAATACGAGTTTTTCTTAATTTAAACAATTGTAACACTTATAATAAATGTTTCCTACCATATTAAACAAAGAATGTTAATCCCTATGTTTGACAATTACATTATTTTGTGTTAATAATAATTTAGCCGTATGTAATATTAAAACCCGTGTACGCTTATGATAAACTTATAAAATTGAATAAAAATTTGTCCTTATTGAACGCATATAGTAAAAATATTTTTTTTCTGGTTATTCTTACTTAAATTCACAAAGAGAAAAAACACGAGTTGTTCATATACATACAACATCGTCTATTTATTTATATACACAATCATTTGTGTTTTCATTTTGATTTTAATAATTTTGTGCATATATATGTTGTATTTTTAATACAACATATATGTTGTATTTTAAAATAGTAAGTCTAGGGTTACAAAGTTTAAGAGGTTATTTGTTTACTTTTTAAAGTTATTAAAAAACATGAAAATTTATAAATTTATACTTAACTTATTTATTTCAAATTCAATTACTAAAGTTTTTATAATTACCTCTTTTTTTTAAGTTTTCGTTTTCACAAATTTGACACATGTATTTTTATTAGTGTCAGATGTTCCATGCATTATCTCTTTCAATAAAGACGTAACAAGATACAAAAGTGGCGGCTAAAATTTATTCATCTTATTTGCTTACGACTCTTTATTGGCATCTTTTTGTAGTTGTCGAACTTGTTAATCTTCATCTTTTAAGAACGTTACATTTACTAAAATCGGGTTTTATATGGAATAATATTTTGTATAGTTATGTTCCTAGTATATGATAGTGGTGGTATGACTGTCCTATACTAGAATTTGGATGATCTTTTAGGACTATTTAAGCGACTTCTTTACTCAAATTATGTTTTGAGTTTTCAATCCCACATAGGTAAAGAAAAGAAACTTGGCTTGCTTTATGTACTTGGTTCAACTAAAATGGAATTTGGATTGTGTTGTTCCATTTGCCAAAAGTTCAATATAGACCCAATTTTTGTCATAGACCCAATGAACCAATCCTAGCCACTCATTTTTTTATCAAAAATAAA
>BQNB010058534.1:0-14885 GCA_026074375.1 Tanacetum coccineum | reverse complement strand
CATGTATATTGTTTATATTGTGTAAGTGTTCAATTCACATAAAGTCGAATCTAAGTTTTTATTAACAAACATAAACATTAAATTAAAAAGCGGTAAACTATTCAACCCCCCTTTAGTTTTCCACAAGATTGCCTTGACCGGTTTAGCGAAGTCCCTTGGGTCATTCCAACTCTCGTTGTCATAGAGGGCTAGGTCCTCTAATAGTGCCCAGGATTCTTCGGCGTTTCTGTCACGAAGCTTACCACCGGCCGATTGATCGATGGTTCATCTTGTGGCAGGATTAACATGGTCATAAAAGATTTGGACTTGGAGCCAAAGGTCGATACCATGATGAGGGACTTTTTAGAGTAAGTCCTTGAAATGAGTCCATGCTTCAGAAAGAGACTCTCCTTGATGTTGTTGGAACATCAGGATGTCATTGCGGAGTTTTGCGATCCTTCCCGATGGAAAGAATTGAGCAAGAAAACGAGTAGTAAGATCCTCCCATGTGGAGATGGATCCAGCTAGAAGACGTTTAAGCCAGTTGCTAGCTTAATCGCGAAGGGAAAATTGAAATAAATGCAGGTGCGTCCTTTCCCTATTTGCAACATCAAGGTCAAGTGAGTCCACTAGTTTTAGAAAATCCTTAAGATGTTGGTTTGGATCCTCGGACCGAAGTATGTGGAAAGAGCATCCGTTTTGCACCAACCGGGTGGTGTCGGGTCGTAGAGGCACCACATTGTTCCCTACGGGGAGCTCGATGGTGTTTTGATAGCCTTTGTGGCTAGGTTTGGAGTAATCTCCGAGAGTGCGGATAGGATTTTTGTTTTCCATGGAGATCAACGAAAATGAGTTACAAACAAATAACACGTAGAAAAGATAGACTATGAGAAAGCTAATATACTGAAAATAAAATTCTCACTTGATAGGAATCAAGCGAGTAGACCTAAGTTAAACAATGACCTAACTATTCCCCATGCAGCAGCGCTAAAAACTTGATGCGGTTGTCGTTAGACTTCAACAAGAAGTTTTACAACTCCCTAGGCAGAGTACCTAACCGTTGTAGTGTAGTAAGGCAAGACTCGGGGGTTGTTATCATTCTCTAGGGGAATAGGTTGGGAAGGCTTGAACAGAATCTAACAAAGGTCTAAGGGGTTGAGAGAATATTCTTTTTGTATTTTTATGTCTTTATAAAAGCAGGTAAAAATCATAGTTTGAGAGTTTGGTTGGTTTTTTAGCTAATTAAACTAATAATAATAAAACAAATCTAAACTACTTTGGTGATAACTATATGGTAAACGAACGTATTTACTTAATCATGCATTACTCCTTATTATGTTTCTCCAAATTATGTTGCTTTGTCACCCTTGTAATGATCTGTGTAAGTATTTCCTAAGTCATGAACGAATTACACGAACCCGCCGTCTGTGTAATATTTTGTTAAGTCAATGCACAAGTAAGGTAGTATGAAGACTATTACAAGGCCCCTAAGAGTATATTACATGCATTAAAACACTTAAGATGGATCAACCATATTAGGGGTAAGGTAGTATGAAGATTGTTACCGATGGTATCCTTTCTACACACTCGCGTTTCCCTAGACGTCTATGCCAATTTAATATCTTATGGCTAGTTTTCTAAAGCCTAACATGCACATCCATCACAAGAAGCAACATAATAAAGATCTATAAATAAGTTTCATGCAATCATAAGTAAATACTAATGGATCGCCAGACATATTATAAGGAAGTGAAGAACATAAATCAATCAAACAACACATAGACATATTGAATGATAAAAGATAAAGGATCTCACTTGATTAAAACATGAGTTAATGGCAGATACAAGAGGGTTTTAACACCCTAAAAAGGGCCTAAGTAGCAGCCAAATTCGTCTTCTAAAACTAAGGTTCGGATCCCAAAAGTTACACACTTAAAAACCCTAAAACCCGTGGGTATATATAGACAAAGAAGTCGCGACGGCGTCGCAAGGTTTCTAACGCCTTCACTTCGCCGAATCTTCTAGGGTTTCTTTTGAGGCGACTACGTTTTGACGCCGTCGTGAAGGTCCTGACGCCGTCGCTTGTAAGATATGATGGCGTCGCGAGGAATTGCGACGCCGTCTCCAGGCACTAGGCAGAATTCTTCAAGAGACCTAGATGTAGAGTCGTAGTCTTGTCCGTTTCTTTTCCAATTGAGCCCAAATCACATGTAGTTCCTCCAAAAGCCATCCAAATGCTAAAAACACAAAAAAACGATTAAGCAAATAATCTGGGCATATTTGCGTGATTTAGGGGGTTAAATGACCCCGAAAAAGTGTATAAAATGACACCTCATCAAAATACCCCAGTATTCAGAGATACTCAATACGCAGCATCGTGGGATACGCCGTATATTATAACCTATGGCGTATTCAAAATACGCAGTATATAATTAAAGTGGATACGTAGTATTTGGATCTTATTAAAATATCTTAGGGTAAAGGGCTTAATACGCCGTATTTAGTTAATGAATACGTCGTATTGAGGTTTTTCAAATTTTTAGGGTTTTAAAAGGTAATACGCTAATGGTGAGCATCGGTTCGGAACCGACCCAAACCGACAAAAATCAAAACCGAACCAAAACCGAATAAGAGAAATATAAAAACCGAGAACCGAACCGAGTGAACCCTATACAAACCAAAACCGAACCGAATAAGGTCGGTTCGGTTCGGTTCAGTTTGGTTTAGTTAGTTTGAACCCGAGTAGCGTCGGTTCAAACCGAACCGAACTGAACTGAGTGAACCGACATGAATATACAAAACCCAAAACCGAACCGAATAAGGTCGGTTCCGTTCGGTTCGGCCCGGTTTTGGTCGGTTTGTCGGTTCGGGTCGGTGATGTGTGTTTTTACAAGCTTTAAATTTATAATAAAGAGAAGTACCGATTTTGACTAAAAACACAACATTCGGGCAAGTATACCCTATCGAGTGTAATATAGTATTAGGTAAGTCTAGGTCGTTCCATGGGATTTGTAGCAATTCATAGATTGTTTATCAAGTAACAAAGCTAAATGATTGTCACTGATCAAATAACCAAAACATGTGTAAAGCAAGCGAGAAACAAGGCATGGTCCACATAACATAATAGATAGAGATAGAGCAAGACTTTATATAAACAACGCATACAAGTCATATATGACGGATAGTCATAATAACAAGCATATCTACCAATGATAACATAGAATCTTTTCGGCCTATATACTACATCATCACGAGCGTATTAAGAATGGTTTATATCAAATATGCATACATATGAATTCCTCCCAACCCGGTCGGTCAACATAAGGAAGGGTCTTAAAAATCATTCACTTGGGTTGTTTATCAATTTACCACACAATTCTTACAAGTATGATATTGACACGCCATAGACAAACGGTTCAAAATACATCAAGACAATTAACCCTTTCGGCCTATTTCATTTGCAATGATATACCAAAGGATAAACAAGGATCCAAGCAAAGATAACATCGAATTCATAAACATTCATATTCATAATAAAAAATCATCTAAATATTATTCATGTTTCACATATTCAACATATAAGAAAAAAGTACCAAACCAATAACCAATTGCTCCCACAAACAACCAACATCCAAACCTATTGGAATAACCCACGAGGCTGTCACAAACCCGCTGGAAATCAAGAACACGTCGCCAAATGGTGTGTTTGGTAACGGGTTTAATATAGTAAAGGAATTAGAGATTTGGTGTGAATCATCTAACCCTCATGGTATGATGTACTTAAGTTCTAAAAATATGGTGTTTGGGGTTTGGAAATGGTGGTGTTTCAGTGTTGGTTAGCGGTGGAGAGTGGTGGTAGCATGGCGAGATAAAGGGGTGTTTGGATCATTGGATCCTAAGATCCTCACCACTCCTACCTCCTCTATAAGTTGTTGTAGAGATTGTGTGTGTAGATATGATGTTCCCTGGCACCAAAGGGGGTATTTATAGGGTTTAGAATACTTGGGGACCAAGTTGGGGATGTATGTGGTCGTTCTTGAGGCTAAATTCATGTATTTAATGCATCAGACTGAAAGTGCGGCGCACATTTTATTTTGTGCGCCGTACTTGGTATCTTGTGAAAAGTGCGTCGCACATTTTGAGAAGTGCGGTGTACTTGGTACATTTTCAGCTTTTGGACCAAAAATCAAAGTTGTAGAGAATTCTGTCCCGGACGTGTGGGCGCCAGAATCGCGTCAATCCGAGTTGGTATGCTCAAGTTATGGTCAAAACAGTGGACAGGTGTCGGGAGATCTTTATCTTGAGTTCTTTCTTCGTTTAAGCTCAATTCTTCGTGTATTCTTTTTCTTCCACGAAACGTCACATGAACCTACAATGACAAATATATTCTATTCTATACCAAAAGTTCTTATATTTAACCAAAATAGATATATAAAAGCACAGATAACGAATATAGAAATATGTATAATTTGAGGGTTATCAAATCCTCCCACACTTAAACTTTGCTTGCTCTCAAGCAAATCTAAGAAAAGAAATTTAGAAACAAGGTCCTAGATGATAAAATAAGGGAAAATTAAAAAAATTATATATAATTTTTTTTTGAAAATATCGAAAATATTGTTGGTTTTTTTATAAATAACAGCAAAAGGCGCAACCCTCCCCCCATACTTAAGGGGTTGCTTGTCCTCAAGCAAAATAAGGAATAAATAAGCTTTACAAAACAAATTGAATTATGAAAAATATTTTTGAATTTTTATTATGTGAAAAGAGATATGTTTGAAAATACCTAAGGATCTTCAAGCTGTATAACATGACTAAGCACCTCACGAATAAGGAAAAGTATAATTCACTCAGACACTCGTATATGATGTAATAAAGGTAAAAGGGAAATCACACTCAATTGCTCAGAGATGACTCATTTAGTTACCATAGGCTTGTACAAGAAATAAAACTGCACTGACGTGGCGTAAGCACCAGGTATAAATATCAAAAGCGGACTTTTATTCGGGTTGTAACATTAGGTTAAGGGTTTATAAGGGAATGGATAAGGCATGGGAAATATATACTGGAATTGGTTTTATAAGAATACATGTCTACAAGTCCAAGAAACACATGTTGCTTGTTATGACAATCCACAAACCCGTGAAGTTATCGAACCTCTCTCGGTCACAATCAAACCATATAGTTGGCAAACAACAACCAACTCATAAACTCTTATTCATACTTTTTTTGATTTACTTTTTTATACACTTTTTTTTTCTTTTTTTCATTTTTTTTCAATTTACCACTAATATTCAAACAACTAACAATTCCCCCACACTTGAGATAAGGATACATCACAAAAAATACGAAACACAAAGTTGCGCATCTTCATCCTCGTTGAAATAGCACAACACTTATATCAAAGTGCGAACAAACTATACGCAAAAATCAACCAATCATACCGAGCAACTAGCAACCAACCATTAGGACTTTCGACAAGGGGTAAGGCTAGGCTAGAGGTTTTTTTGTGTTAGTGGATGAGAAAAATAAAAAGAATGGCTTTGCGGGTTAAACTAGGGGTATCTAGCACTAAAGATGAGTTCTACAAGCGGGTTTTATTTTGGTGGTTAGCTAATCAATGTAATTAGCTAAAACAATATGTTAAATGGATAGGCTAATTTGGGTTAAATCCTAAGTTGCCTCTTTATCACATAAAAATACCTTTATCACGCGAACGTGATCTCACTGCGGTCTCGTAATGATTGTCAAGCACAAGTTCTAGAATCAATAAATCACCGGCACACTCATATAATTTTTAAACCGATACTAATGCTCCAGAAAAGGCAACAAACTACAAATACACAACCGTAACGACGGATGGGACACTTGCAATTGCATTCAAACCTTAACTCAAGAAAGCTAAAGGCAAAAATTATCTTAGATATCAAAGATGGATACCTGAATTCCTAAAGATCTAAAACCTTACATTTTTTTGGGTGATATGTATAAATGCGCAAGTAATGTCATCGATCCCGAGTCGGATCTGCTTTATCAATCGGGACTCATCTCTGATTTCAAAATTTTATTTTATCTACTATGTTTTATTCTAATATATTAACCTAAGTGACAAAAGAATTTAAAAACAAGATTAGATTTTTAGATTACCGAGGGCGAACAAAAGTATAAGATCAACAATAAAAAAATGAGTCTTATTTTTCCAATTCATTCCCGCCCCCCACACACACTTAAGTTAAGCAATATGCGTGATTAGAAAATAAACTTAAAAGTAAGACAAGCGGGAAAAATAAATATTAGAGAAACAAAACTTCCCGAGGCTCATAAGTGCTCAGTTGAATTCAGAAAGATACGGCGCAAAACGAAACGCCAAGCATGTGAATTCGCCCATATGTAGTATAATACTCCGAATATATTAGTCCCCATGTGCAAGACTACATCCGACCAACCACCACCGGTTTATTAAATCTGCAAAACAAAACAAAAAACTACAAGAAAGTGTATAATTCTAAAGCGCACTTGCGTAGGCAACACGATTGCATTTAGCGTATGCAACAAGCCTTTAAACCCCTCGGTGGCTCGAGTGGACGAGTTATAGTCTCGTGAGGGTTTCCAGCGAACACACCCACAAAGTTCAAAATATGTTTTTTTATATTTTAAATTGTAAATTTTTTATTTATACACAATTTACTAAAAACAAACATACACAAAACATAACGAAATGAGAAATAATATAAGAAGGAAAATAGAATTATTAATATAAACATTCAAATCATATACTAAAGAAAAATTAAAGGAATAAAGAAAATCTTTTTAGATTTTAAATTTATATTTTTAGACAAACACTAATCAAACACGGAATAATCATATAAGGTAGAGAACAAATGATTTACAATATTAGTTTTTTATACTATTTTTATTATATTTTTTTTGCAAAATCAAAAGTGTGTCGCACTTAAAAGAAAGTACGACGTACATCGAATTTATATTTTTTATTATTTTTCAAACTAGCGCGGAAAAAATTGTCTTATCTCATTGGTGACATATCATTCCTAGGTTTAGGCGGTACTTCTTCCTAAACCCTAGATGCGCCAATTCTGTCACAATTAAACACATCCGCATAAAGCATTCATTGTTGATTGTAATCTATCTTATGAGACAATAATGGCGATCTTATCAAATCCTAGCTCAACGAGACTTTACTAACTTACTCATTAATGGCTTTTTATATACTAGTAGTCCACTGTTCAGATCTTTAACCAAGAAATCAGAACGTTATTTGTTAATCATGGGTCACATGCTAGTCTAACTATTCACTAAACCAAGGGTAAAGACAGGTAAATATTTGTGATCCTATTACTCTAGATATATAAAATTGATGTATGGAGAGCCATCCCAGACTCTAGCTAACACTCTATTTGTATTTCTAGATCCAGTTGAATGATAGGTCGTATACTTAAGCACATAAACAAGTATAAATTGATAAACATAATCAACACGCAACGAATAAGCATACAATCTAAATAAACAAACCAAACATTAAATTATCATTAACATGGCTAATACCTAAAGGTATTAGCCAATAGCCATTGTAACTATACAAATGTCATAGATGAACAATTAAAGTAAACTAGACGATAATTAAATCGAACGATACTAAAAATCGAAAGCTATTTAGAGTATAGAAATTACAAGGGTTTTTCTATGGATTGAAGCACTTTACAGGACCTTCTTGGCTTATCTTCTCTTCTGAAAATCGAAATCGGTGGTTAATGCCTCTTCTTAGTGTTTTTGTATATTTTTTGTCTCTTTAAATTTCGTATTAGGGTTCGGTATTTATAGAGTCTGGAATTTAGTCGATACGCAGTATTGAAAAGGTTCAACACGGCGTATTGGGGTTTCTTGGCGTGGGCTCTGCGATTATTATATTCTAGAATATTCCATGACTTGTACTTGAATACAGCATATGGCTTCTTCTGGATACGGCGTATAGTTCTTCTCTTCGTGGATGATGAGTGAAGTTCAGGTCACTGATACGCCGTATCTTCCTTGTTGGATGCGGCGTATAGGTTATCAAAATAGTGCTCTTCGTGATTTCTTCGTTTAAGCTCCAAAATGCGTGCCTTTTGATTAACTTTCACTCTTTGCTCCATAATTACTGTTAAATCACAAATATAAGCAATTAAGTACCCATTCATGCATAAATAATGTAAAACGAGCAATTTAGCTGGGATAAATAATGCTGTAAAATAGACGTTATTTAATGTCATCAGTTATAACATAACTTTTGAAGCTCTTGATTGGTAGCCAAGATCGAGCTCTGATACCAATTGTAATGTACCACTTGAATCGAAAATGATTGGAAACGATACTCAAACAAATTACTAGAATTCACAGATCAAGAAGATGAACTGGAAGCTAAATGTTTATATTGAACAGTTAGAGATTGTAGTTGTTACAGTAACCTGAATTACAGAAAGAAAAGAGAGAGGATCATTTCTAGTCTAACTAACTAATGAAATGAAACGGTCTATTAATAAGCCGTTTGTTGGATGGAAAAGTGAATAGAAAGTCACATGCTATGCATGTAACTGGTCTAACTCCTTCCTCATGCTAGCCATTTGCATTTACTTAACATTCATTACACTTTTTGGTTTTTTCATTCAAGCTGTTCGGTTTGGTTTTGTAATCTCTATTATTTCTTATAATTTTATGCGGTTTTCAAGATTACATAATATCACATCAATAAGGAACCATTTGACAATAACGGAAACATAGAGTAATTAGTTAATTTGACCAGAAAGCAACTATCTAGTGTGTTTTTTTAGTATAAAAGTTGTAATTCGAAGTTTCAAACAAAAATATTATTCAAACAAAATTAAACATGTATCCAACAACTTATAGCTATCAGTCAAATATAAGTACGAAACCGCCATTTCTCAGGAATCCAACTATCCAATAATATTTGAATTACTCGTACAAATTAACAAATAATTACAAATAACTACGAAAATATATAAAAAGGTATTTTTCACGATTGATAAAGGTAAGGCGAGACAATTTATTCGGTCTAGTTTCTAATACGCAACCATAAACGTACCAAGCTTTTGGATTTTTTTATAAGAGTTCTTACCAAAATCGTCCTTATGGTTTGCACAAATTTCATATTTTGTCATAACACGCAATTAATTACACAGATCGTCCATGTGGTTGCCCAATTAGAGTTGACTGGTCCTTTGATCAATTTGCCGCCAGTTCTGTTAGTTACTAACGTTAGTCCAAAACGACGTAATGTGGCAATGTTAGTCCATTTAGCCAACAAACGTTTGCAACGTTAGTCCTTTATATTAACGACCAGTTGTAATTAACTCAAATTTTGGTTTTCTTAAAAAAAATCTTTTTTAATTACCTTTAAAATTTATACACGTTTTATATACGTTTTTATGCACGTTTTTTATGCACGTTCTTATATACGTTTTATTATATGTTTGTATATAATTTTATAAATGTTTTTGTACACACATTTTTTACACGTTCATATACATGTTTTTATGCATGTTTTTATACATGTTTTTATGCACGTTTTATACACGTTTTTATACAAGTTTTATATACGTTTTTTTCACGTTTTTATAAACGTTTTCATACACACATTTTATACACATTTTTATACATGGTTTTATACACTATTGTATACATGTTTTAAATATGTTTTTATACACGTTTTTATAAACGTTTTATGTACGTTTTTATACAAGTTATTTATATGTTTTTATAGTCGCGCTTTTATGCTTATTTGTATATACATTTTTATACACGTTTTTATACTTTGTTTTATACACTGTTTTATACATACGTATTTATACACGTTTTTATACATGTTTTTATATATATATTTTTATACATGTTTTTATATATGTTTTTATATACATTTTTATATACGTTTTCATGCTCGTTTTTATACACACATTTTTGTACATGTTTTTATACATGGTTTTATACACGGTTTTATACACATATTTTTATAAACATTTTAAAACACGTTTTTATACATGAATTTATACACTGTTTTATACACGTTTTTATACACGGTTTTTTACAGGTTTTATACACATATTTTTATAAACATTTTAAAACACGTTTTATACACGTTTTTATACATGGTTTTATACACGGTTATATATATATTTTTTTATAAAAACGTATATAAAACTATGTATAAGAACATGTATAAAAATGCGTATAAAACCATGTATTAAACCATGTATATAAACGTGTAAAAAAACATGTCTAAAAAAAGGTGTAAAAAACATGTATAAAAACGCGACTATAAAAACGTGTAAAAACTGTGTATAAAACCATATATAAAAACGTGACTATAAAAATATGGGAGGTGATTTGTACACACATTCTTTTTGCCATCCACCATTAAATATGCATCTGTGTGTTGTACTGTGTGCATCAACGGTTGTACATTAGTGGTAGATGGCAACAATAATGTGTGTACAAATCACCTCCCTAAAAATATATATATATAAACGTGTATAAAAGCGTTTATAATGCCATGTATAAAAACATGTATAAAAACATGCGTAAAACGTGCATAAAAACTTATAGAAAACGTATATAAAAACGTGCATAAAAATGTATTAAAATGTATATAAAATGTGTATAAAAACGTGTATAAAAATGTGCATAAAAACGTGCATAAAACCATGTATAAAACGTGTATAAAAACGTGCATAAAATCGTGTATAAAAACGTGCCTAAAAACGTATATAAAAACGTGTATAAAAATATGTATAAAAGCGTGTATAAAACCCTGTATAAAAACGTGCATAAAAACTTATATAAAAATATCTAATAAAATGTATATAAAAATGTATATAAAAACGTGTATAAAAATGTGTGTATAAAAACGTGTATATGAACGTATTAAAACGTGTATAATAACCTGTATATAAACGTGTATAAACATGTATAAAAACACGTATAAAATTTAAAGATTATCAGAAAAGAAATTTTTTAAGAAAACCAAATTTTGAGTTAATTACAAACGGCCGTTAGTATAAAGAACTAACGTTGCAAACGTTTGTTGGCTAAATAGAGCAACGTTGCCACATGATGTCGTTATGGACTAACTTTGCCACTGTACTTAACTAACATAACTGACGGCAAATTGGTTAAAGGACCAGTCAACTCTTATTGGACAACTACAGGGATGATCTGTGTAATTAATTCCGTTATATAATGAAAGGTGCAATTATGTGCAAAACACAAGGACGAATGTAATTAACTTTTTTTATAAGTTGACATCGGCCATCGTTTTTTAAGTTAATTTCATATATACCAAATTAAATTCTGAAATGTCATATTTCTCCATCCAAAAACCATAATAATATATATACCCAATTTAAATAATAAATTTGTCATATATACTCATTTCATTATTAAATCAGTTAAAACTCAATTTACACTTATTAAACACTCATTATACCTTTTTGACAAACACATCTCTATTGACAACGACACCAACAATATTATCGATGTGATCCTATTCATCTACTTCACTGTAAACTCATTCGTAGTACCACTTTTCTCAAAGGATAGAGATCATTTAAAGTTCAAATGAACTTTACCGGTAAAGTTCTCTCACACTAATAAAGTAAAGCGGGTCCCTCCGTAAACCCCACTGTTATGTTGTGAGAGAATTTTACCGGTAAAGTTCGTTTAAACTTTAGAGGATCTTCATCATTTCTCAAACTATTTTTTCATCCTATATAAATTGTCATGGGAAATAATTGTGAGCATTACACCTTGTTGACTTGTGTCGCTTTATATATTAAGGGAAAATTCCATTTCTAGTATGCGATCATATTTCAAACAAAATGTTTTACCAAAAGTAGCTTAGGTTGCCCAGAAGTACAACAATTGCACATAAAAGTATAATAGGTTGCCCCAAAAAATGTGTACTTTAATATTAAAAAACGCCACGTGTCAAATTCTGCACGCAAGTTGCCCAGATACAACATTTTCCCTTATATTAATCACCATCCATGTTGTTCAATACCTCCGGTCTGACTTTCCACTTTTAGATATACCTTTTGTAATTGCCAATCGAAAAGACAAAGTTAACCCGCGCGTTGCGGCGGGGCTAATTTTTCCCGAATAATTTTTTTTACGTTTCGGGGGGTTTTTTTTTGCCGATGCGTTATGCGGGGCTAATTTTTAATATTTTCTTTTTGGATCCTTTTCAAGTTTACGTATATGAATAAAAAGGGAGTAAAAACTACTTCGATAATACCTATTTGTGGTGTTTTTTATTAGTTGTTTGGCAATGGGTGTTGTTGTTACATGGAGATGTGTTTGTCAAAAGGGTATACTGGGTATTTAATAAGTTTAAATTGAGTTTTAACTAATTTAATACGTAATGAGATGGTATATATGACAAATTTATTGTTTAAATTGAGTATATATAGAATAATGATTTTTGAATAGAGAAATATGACATTTAAGAGTTTAATTTTTGGTTAGCATGACACTCTTTTTTTATATAGGGAAGCAGGTGGTTTCTCATTTTTAAGCTTTGTGTGTTTTGATTCAATTTTTGGTGTGGCCATGATATGTAATACTACTTTCGTTTCAATTTTATTGTTCATCTTTTCTTTTTAATATGTCTCAAAATTATTGTTCACTATTAAAATAATAGTTGAGTTTGTTTAAATTTTCCATATTGCCTTAGTATAAATTGATAAATTATAAAAAACAAAAGAAATAAAAAAAAAAAAAAAAACCCACACTTTTAAAACATTTTAATTATGGGCAAATGACACAAAAAGACACTAAACTTAAGGTCTATTTCCAATCAAGGTACTCAACTTTTTTTCTTGCACATAAAGGCGGCCAACTTTTTATTTTAGCCGATTTAAGTTTTTCTCACTTTCCGTTAACACATTAACCTCGATTTCATTATATCCCAAAATTAATGTTAATTAAAAATGAAAGGATCAAATTGACAATTTTACAAAGATCAATATATATACAAACGTTTCTTCACAAAATCCCCAAAAATGAGAATGAAGACCTTTGTAAAAGTATGATCTTCTGATTTGTTGGTTCTACACATCTGGCTAAACGAGCTTACCCAAATGCAATATACTTGTAAAAATTAGGCACAAAAATTTCTAAATTATTGGTTACAAATAAACAAAAATTTACAGACTGAATTTTTAAGGCGGTTGAGTAAGCAGATTGCTTAATTCAATTAATGCCCAGCTATTTACCAGTTAATGCTACTATATCAACAATAGGCTATGTGTTTGTTTTTTGAAATTATTAGATGACTCGAACTGAAATGCAGTAACATCATATACGAATAAAAAAGAAAAGAGATGCCAACATTTCTTGACGTCAACAATGATTTTAAATTAAATAAAAATCTACTTCTTAATGTCCATTAGCAACGAATTTATTAGCAACTACTTCATTATTCTTAAATTTATTATTCACAATCCTGATCATCTACATATAACGAGGTTTTTTACCCGCGTTTCGCTACGTAGCACGGGGTTTTACGCTTTGCAACGGGGATTTTGAATGAGAACTTTCCTATTACAACAATTCATGTTTGCAATACAAATTCTAAACCAAAATAACATTGAATTTACTCTTTATTTTCTGCACAACCCTCGCATCTATGATGGTGTAAAACCCATTACTTTGTTTCTGCAACCTTTTTCCATGCTCCCTTATCTTATAGTCGTACTTTTGCCAAACCATAGGCACTATCATAGCCACAAAAATCCCTACACACAACACCAACACATGGATCAAAGAGTAGAAATACCCACAATATATATGTCAATATGTCACACGTACGAAGCAAGAGTACGAAACAGCTTAAAAGAATACACCACACAATAAGGTTCGCTCAACCACACCTCTAAGGTTCGTTAAAGTACGCAACAGTTTAACAAAATGCTATCATTATTTTTTTTCACAATACTCGCTCTATTCACATAGCTACAGTAAAGGGAAAATGATACATATCGGGCCTCTAACATCACTCATGGACCCACTACTACCACTTGCTAGTTTCTTAAGACTACTACTATTTCATTCCTAGAGATATATGTTAAGAGGAACCAAGGAATCACTCGCATCAAAGCGTAAATGTAAATAGGGAAATTAAGCCAAGTGAGGGATACAACCACCAGAGATCTTGGGTCGAAAAAATTCGGCCTTGTATCGGCATTGGTTAATGTATGGGTCCTAAAAGCAATATTAGAGGTACAAATATAGATAAATAACGCTTATTTGAACCGTTTACTTATCTTTGCAGAGTAGGACATCCTTAGCGATCCTTTAATCATGAACTCTCTGACAATAGCAAACGTGCCATCAGGTCCATAAACTAATTTTTTTTCACAACGGTGTAGCACCCGACAGTTTTGTAGTTACCTGCACACATGTTTTTTTTAACAACTAATCAATTTTACTACATAAAATAACTAAAAACAAACCAATTCGTGTTGGAATCTGTAACCCAATTGGAGCTGATATAGCAACCTGCAATGTGGTGAAATAAATATAAAATGAAAAAACTATATTTGACGTTGTCCACTTATTTTTTTTATCTTGTATTCAATTAAGAAGCTACTTTCATTCATAGGTTTAATGAGATTATGCATCATGTATAAACCTTTTTCAAAGGTAAACATGTATTTAAGAATAAAATTGCTAGCATCTAACTTAAGGTCATGTTCATTAAGGTTGTTAATCTTCTCCTTGTTCTTAGTTAAATATTTGATTTCATTTGGTATAAAAGAGTACATATGTTTTCATTAGTCACTTTAAATATATATTATAGAATATATAAGTATGGTGGTTCAGATAGTCACCAAGATTTT
>BQNB010058533.1:5858-37725 GCA_026074375.1 Tanacetum coccineum | reverse complement strand
CAGTTGATAATGCGCGATTTACATGCTAAATGCCAATTATCACTTATAAATGAACGATATATGTCAGTGGTTTTTGACTATTTAAGTCTCGTGACACCGACTTCACATTCTATTTTCCCTATATCAACTATGATATCATATACAATAGAAACTTGTCTCTCATACACACAATTCTTCTCTCCACTAACATACTACATGGCTTATGGAGAAAATGAGGCACGTCAAGCAATTGTTCTAAAACTACAAAGGGAGATTCAAGCTGAGAAAACACTAGCACATCAGTTGTTGTGCAACTTAACACGTTATACAGAGGAAATGCATATCCGTTCGTTACAAATAACAAGGTTGCAAACTCTGCCTACAACAAGCCGTAATACCTACGGATTACATGCTTTACTAATGACACTTGAAGCTGATATCCATACCACAAACATCATTCTACGAACAAGACAACAATTGTTAAGGAGCATTTCTGCAAAGCAAAACTTCGTTAACAATTACATGGCAATATAGATTATAAAATTTTGTTGCTAAATACCACATGACCAACCATGTGTGTTCCTTTTGTTTGCTGTTGTTTTGTTTCCAGTTGTGTTAAATAAGGTTTATCATAATGCATCAAAAAAAGTACTCAATCAACCTGATGTCTATCACTGCACATTTCACGTGATTTATGACATGATTTGACAACACAAATGTTTTTTACTGCAATAGATAAGACAACTCAATGACAATCTGTCTATTACCTCAAATTACACGCGATTTTCAAAAACAACTAACAACTTGTCTATTTTATCTTAAACTTATTACTTATAAATAGACACATATATGAGCACTCTTACTCACAAACATTTTTATCATTCACACAAGTTATTAATCTTATCTTTTCATTTTCTATCATGGCTAGTAACCCAGAAAACGTTAGGTTAACTGTCCTTATGAAACTACAAGAAGCACTTGATGAAGAAGCTATTTTGGAGGAACAAATGTTAGCCTTGATGCATCGCTTTGCTGATAGGTTTACAGATCGTAGGGTAAAAATTAACAATTTGATAGTATTGCACGATCACCAACTTATCGATTACGGTAAGTACGCACTAGGATGCCTGACAGGGGCCGACATGAAAAAGTGTGTAAAATTGATAGGCGTCCGGGATGAGTTGCTCAGGAGCATGGAAGAAAAACAACAGTTGATGACGAAGCATAGAAACATGTAAAAGCATTATTGCTTAACACCAGTTTGCTAGCCATGGGTCACCGATCTAATAATTATTCAGAAAGCAAAAGGAATGATCATCTCAATAATAATTGTCGTCAAGAGCAACGTAACAAAGGTATTCCCAACAAATCCCATCCTAATTTTCATGAGGAACATAAGTCATTTTCATCAATCTTTGTTTCTAATATCCCATGGAATGCATCGGTCTAAGATCTTTGGGATATTTGTAACAAATGGGGTGTGGTGATCGATGTTTACATAGCTGCAAAGAGATCCAAATCGGGTCATCGATTTGGTTTTGTACGTTTTATAAACGTTAATGATATCAATCAGTTCAGTTAGTCTCCCAATCTAAGAACGTGCAATGGATGTGGTGTGTTTTCATTTAATTCTGCCGATGTGGCCCGAAGTATGGTCGATACTAGTAATAGAGACCTTAGAACGTTCTTGGGGACGGCAAAACCCAGTTTTAGGTTCGAACTCTCAACTGTGAGTACCAACGAAAATGTTTTTTTTTCCCAGTCTTTTAACTCGTATGCTAAAAGCGGATTCCTGGGCAACAAATCAATGGACATGTCGGGCTAATACGGTACAAGTAATGCTGGAGCAGTAATGTGGGTGTCGGATGTAACATAGTATATCAGAACGGGTAATGAAGCGGTGATGTCTATCTCGTAACGAATTGATTGATTTGGTATGGTATGTGAGCGGTAGATTAAAATCTTGCAAATCAAGTTAGAGATTTAAGTGTCAATTTCTCAGAGCTTCAAAAACATATGTCTTCTGTGGATTCGATGATGTTAAAGGACTTAGATATGTTGGGGGACGTTGGGTTGAGTTGGAATACGAACTCTAAGGATCAATAGTGCAAGCGTCAAGACTTCAAAGGCGTTATAAGAAAATTTTTCGGAGTTCAAAGATGTTTTCTCACGATTTTAGTTCCATGATGAAAGAATGTGTTTTGGATAACACCTGTTGGGTCTGCCATGGCATCCATGGGCATCCAAGGTTTATAAGAAGTTGGACGTGGGACTGACGTCCGTGAGAGAAGCAAGCGTGTTATACTGATAGGTAAGGGAGTGACCTAATGGTCCTCATGGGAAGGGTTTGTGTCCTTCTACAGAGTCTTTACAACGTGCGTGAATAGTCCCTTATAGTTTCATATCGAAATCGAAACTTATCGTATTATCGCTACTGAGTTTGCCATATTGGACGACCAAAATTGAATCGAGAGGTGCAAATTCCGATCTAAAAAATCCTCCTGGAAAGGGAAGGATGCCATGAGGGTCCAAGTTTGGATGCAAATTAGGAAAAATGAGGACATTGACTTGATGTCCGATAGTATTGTGTATTCCCGATTCCGCCTAGAAATCTTAACAATGATATCGTTGATCGCCGTTCTAGTCTAGTATATTGTGGAGGAGAGGCTGTACGTGAGGGTGGAAAAGTGATCTTGTGGACCGTCCTTTGAAGAAGGCGAGACTCGTGAAGAATTCGTCTTAGAAAATGATGCGGTGTATTAAGGATTTGCATAGAAAAAAATATTGGAAAATGATATGCGAGAATTTCCTTGGAGTTTCACATTCTCAGGGAGATTGGGTAAAGGTTACAACTTGTATGACAATGAGGATGTTACGCCAGTTATTGCTCCTGAAAAAGACATCCATCAATGCGGCCGATACCGTATTCACCCCCGGGTACTGATTTAAATAATTGCTGCAGTTAAGAGTCTGGTACTTCGTGGATTGATTATATTGGTCCTCTAATCTAGTGACGAATAGATTCTGATAAACTGATGGAGCTATAGAGACCCCCAATGGAAAAATATACACGGGTTGTTCTCTCTCGCGCAACTACGTCGTGGAAAATATTTTCCTAGCGATCTTCAGATTTGGATTATTATGCAACGTTAAAGAAGCTATTCTTTCTTCAAATGCCTTATCGAGACAAACAAAGGATGCCTTGGTTAGATCGCTTTTTGGTATGCATGCCTCGGAGTGTTGTTTCGTTCATGGGAGTAAAATTCATTGGCGCCATTGGTGGTATCTTTCTTATTCTAATAGCCTTTGGTTGTTTTGCGAGTTCGTTTCGTATAGGTTTTTCCTTTCCTTTTTCGTTCTTTGTTTGTTGGATCGTGTTTTATTGCGTGTATTTCGTGCTGCTAGTTTCTTTCTAAGCCCTTTATTTAATAAAAAATTCCATTTGCCCGTTCAAAAAAAAATACAAGAATGTATGACAACCCTTTAACTAGACTCCTAAAAAGGTGCATATCATAATGATGATTTCCCTTTGATTGCCTACATTTTTTAAAGTAACGAGGCCTAACTTCCATAGACAGAAATTTGCATGTACTCAAAACGATTGTGGCAACTTTATGAATGCGGGCATAAGAACTCATTTAAAGACTTTAAAAGCGTATGAAGTTAGCTGTTGAAAAAACTAGTTCCTGTTTCTTTCCGTTCCAACTCAGCATGACAAAGCATTCATCCTAAATGAATTTTGTTAGATTTTCCTTTGTTATAAGTCAACGCACAATATAGAACATTGCAGATTAAGGGGGGTGAAAGACCAGAGAGGGTGAGCGCGTGCATCAAGTCTCATCGGTGTCGTGTTAATAGAAATTCGGGTAATGGTTCCATAAATCTACCCTTATAGCAATAATAAAATCCTATTTAATCCGACTTAAAGAAGAACTGTACCAACATGGAATTATGATAGTTTGCATCATTCATATATCGCACTTAACCTCACTAACTAACTAGGGGTTAAGCAAAAATTTTACATGTTATTCAAAAAAACAACGCATCAAGACGGCAACCCTTCACTAATGAATATGGTCAAAAGTGTTGTTATTCAAAGTAAACAACGAATAATCACTATCTATCTATAAATGTTCAGTTTCATCTAAACACGTTAATTCCTTAATCAGATAATAAGTACCTGGGGGATGCCTAATTCTTTCCACCGGCTAATCGTCGGCCATGTTTGGATTGATGGGATCTTAGAGAAATTGCTAAGAAATGAGGGACTTTTCTTTTGACAAGATGTGATGTAGAGAAACAAATTCTTTCTAGATGATGATCTTTTCCATAGACTAGTAAACGATAAGATAAACCCATATTCTAATACGTACAGATATTTCAGTCATCAAATTAGTCCAAAAGATTACAGCGATAAACCCATATTCCAAAAGAATAATACGAGTAGTACTGATTTCATATTTTAATACTCCGTATTAGATATTTCAGTCATAAATTATTTTATGAGGGTACTAGTACTTGGCCACATAAAAAGTATATATTTTGTACTTTCATCGTCCTTTTTTTCTTTTTATCATGCTGTTTTGTATTTTATTGACATTTTTATACTTTTTTTACGTGTGAAAATTTATATTTTTTGTTTCGCACTCAGCGTTTCACATTTAATATTAATCGAAAACGCCGACCCACCAGCCCATTTACCCTGTAATGTGTAATCTTATGTATAATAATAAAACGAGTTAAATTGGTTAACCCTAAACCCTTTAACCTATTCTACTAATTTTCAGCTTTTATTAAATTATATTCAAGGTTCACAG
This sequence comes from Tanacetum coccineum, assembly GCA_026074375.1. Taxonomy (NCBI): domain Eukaryota; kingdom Viridiplantae; phylum Streptophyta; class Magnoliopsida; order Asterales; family Asteraceae; genus Tanacetum; species Tanacetum coccineum. The sequence goes on along the minus strand of BQNB010058533.1, from coordinate 32,929 downwards.
TACACGCATGTTAATATATAACCCCAATTGCAAAGTATGTGCCAAGAGGTATTTACACAAACAAACAAGAATAGAAAAGGAAAAGAAAAACACAAATAAAGCTTTACTGTCACTATTGTTTTGTTTTAAGAATATTAATCCTATTAACGGTTTAATTAACATTAACACTTATCACATGCACCGGTTTTATACTGTGACAACCCGAGAATTTTCGTTCAGTAAATTAGCCGTTTCCGTGTAGAAATTTGAATTTTTAAATGTTTCGTTTAGCTTTACCGTTTAACCGGGAAGTTATTTCGTTATTATATGAGAATCGTCACCGGGAGCGAACCGGGACACCAAACGTTGTAGTATTTTGGCAATAGCCACGTTTTTATGTTTTAAGAACAATATTTAAATTTTTTGTAATTTTATTCTGGGTGATGTGTTTAGTTTTTTGTTATGTAGTGCCTGTGTTAAAAACCGTACTCGGTTTCGTTAGTTAAACGTTAAACATGTTTTAAAACTATAACTATGAGCACATACTTGAACCTTGAGAAATGAATTCAAGAAAGACACTAACTCTCCTAAGAATGTGGGAAATCCATTTTGGGGCCCCCCCCCCCCCCCCCCCCCCCCCCCCCCTCCTTTGTGTATAACCGGTCAAGCAAGCACCAACACCCCTAGGATGCCAAAATTTGAAATGTAAATCATGGGACAAGTTTCCCTAACTTTTGCTAGCATGAAGTCCTTTCCTAAACCCTCATTTGTGGATCATTTTGGTCCCCCTCCCCCTTCTTGTCTTATTTTCGACACACACACACACACATTGAGTGTGTGAAGTAAACCTTGGTATTATATACATGTATTCATCTCATTTCTCATTTCATTCACACACATACACTTTACATTTGCTCTTTCTTTCTCTCTTGCTCATCCAAAACCCACGAACCATATGCATACACATACAAATCCACACATTTTTCATCTTTGATCAAAAACATTCGAAGACATATTGTTCGAGTTGATTGTTATTTCATCCGGGTATTTTGTAAAATAACGATAGGTGTTGTTCTTATTCTATCATATTTCGTCGTGGTTTCTTCTTTGTAAGGCACTTTTATTGTTTTCATAAATAAAGTAGTACTTTGTGCATTCGTTACATGCTCATTCCGAACAAGGTGTACAAGCGTTATCGTGTGAAAACCATTATCTATTTATCTATAAAACTACAAGTATCTAAGTTAATCTTTTGTTATATAAATGGAAGAACATAAAAAGTAGTTTTACTTTTTTGTGCATAAAAGTTCGTTTGTGACTATTTTTGATGATATAAATTGTTAGTATTACGGCTAAACGGTTATTTAAGAATTTATCTTATATAAGTTTAAATATTTTTGACAGAAGAGATTTAAGATAGATATTGGATTTGTTTGGAAGCGTAAGTTGAATGGCGAAGAGTTTAGGTTTTAAAAGGATTTGTTTGCGATATTTGAGGTGTTGGCGAAAATAGATCGGATATTCTTTTGAGTCAAATAAAAGATGTACTTTTTGTAAAACGTATGTTTCCACGTGTCGAGTTTGAAAAAAATTGAAAGTCGATATGTTTAAAAGGTCATGCTAAGCCGAAATTTCTTAAACTTTATAAAAGCAATCGAAAATATACTTTTAAATTATCAAACTTATGAATAAAATTATAAAAAACGGTAAGAAGTTGTCGATTTAGGTCAACATTTTTTTGTCGTTGAGTCACACGTTGATGGTTTTTTTATGTTCGGGACACCAAAAAGGACAAAATATAACTAAAAGACAAAATACACTAAAAGATGAAATACACTAAAGATTGAAATCACTAAAGACAAAATACACTAAAAGATGAAATACACTAAAAAGATGAAATACACTAAAAGACGAAAATACACTAAAAGACAAAATGTACTAAAAGACGAAATACACTAAAAGATGAAATATTTTCGAAGATGTTTCAAAACGTCGAGACTTGTCAAAACTTATAACTTTCGAAAGTACGTTTTAAAAAGGGATACGCCGTGTCTACTCGTGCTCGGATGATCAGTTCTTGCGTTAAGCGTTATTCGTTGTACATCATTCTTAAACGACGACTATATGATAGGTTGTCGCTAGAACCGTGAGATTCATTTTCACTTGATTGATTCCTTTTGATCCACTACCCGTATAAGGTGAGTTCATAGCCCCACTCTTTTACTCGTTTTGACTAAATGTTTTATAACTTGGGGTGAGAAACATTGCTTGTTTTTAAAACTGGACACAAGTACTTTACGTGAGATTTTCCCTGTTTACGTGTTGCCTAAGTAGCTTTTAGACCACTACTGCCCGAACTATCATGAACTGTCAATCTCTTGACTGGAGGACCGGTCGAGGGAGCGCGAATGAATAAATAGATCTATTGGGACTAATTATCCCTATCCGGGTGAGTAGCGCTCACTACCCACGGGGCGCCCGATAAACGGATATATGTCATGTCGTACTGGTTAGGTTGTCTTTGGTCGGACACCTGGAAGGGCAAACAAATACTTATAGCAATGTACATGCTATCTTGCGTAATTAGCTTCAGTGTCATGAGCTTAGTGCAACGTAAATACTTTTTATGTGAAGTTGTATCTGTTATAACTGTCGCATACGTTTTGATATCTTGTGGTCCACTATAACAACGTTTGAACTAAACCTATGAATTCACTCAACTTTATGTTGACGTTTTAAGCATGTTTTTCTCAGGTGCTTAGCATGGATGCTGTTGATTGACTTATGTGAAGTCTATTTGCCTGTACCGGTTTACCAGAGATTTATCTATGTCTTTAAATACCGTTGTTGAACTTATTTAAGCTTCCGCATTTTAACTTTGTATCTTTTAAATTTAATCGATGTAAAACTTATTATTATTATTTTAAAACTTTGCAACGATGTTTATTTTTCAAAACGTACCCTTAGAGGTCGTTCTTTATGCTTTGTACTTGAGATGCTCAATAAAGTCACGCCTCCGGATACGTATTCCGTCCAGGCCCCGTCTGGGGGTGTGACAAGTTGTTGGTCTATTAAGAATCAAAGGATGAGGTGAGGGGACAGCATTATAACCTACTTCTTTCTTGTTTTTGTCAGTTATTTGATTTTCTAACATTTCATTTAAGTCTTTAGCAGATTTATCAAACTTTGCAATCTTAAAATCAACTCCCTCCTTTTCTTGTTTAATCTTTTCAAGCTCAGTCCTAATTAATCCTAGCTTATATTCTTTAGAACCTACACTTCTTTTAAGTAAAGCAATTTCCTCAGAGAAACAAACTTCATGTTCTCTATATTTAACAATTTGATCTTCTAAAGTTGTTAAACCTCTTTTGTATGTAGCTGCTTTAAAACCAGTATCACTTAATTTGACAAGCAAATCATCATACTGTTTCTTTAGAGCTTCATAGTTTTTCAGACATTTTTTTGAACAAGATTTATCATTATTTACCTTAGAATCTGAGAATGCCATGAGAGCCATGTTTGCCTGAATCTCTTCCTCTGCCATGTCACTCCAATCAAAGCCAGCACCATCTACAGCACACATTGCCTTTTCAGAAGCATCTTCAATCTTTACTGCCTTTGTTGAGCTACCTTGATTCCCATTTCTGCAGTCCTTACTCCTAGGTGCTCTGCATTCCCTGGCAAAATGTCCTATTTTATGGCAGTTGAAACATTCTACCTTTGATTTATCATATCCAGCAGTATTGCTTCCATCAATGATGATTTTCCTTCCAGTTCTCTGATAGAACTTTCTTGCCCTCATGCTTAGTAGTGCCATATTCCACTTTAAATCCATTTCTTCCAAATCATCATCATGAAGTTGCTCAAGGTCTTCATGAACTAGTTGAGACCCTTTTGGTTGAGTGGATAGAAAGGCATATACTGTGGCATCACTAAAGCTAGCAGTACAAATTTCAGTACTGGCAGTATTAACCTTTGTGGTAGCAGTACTAACTTCAGGGTTAACAGTATTAATATTATTAGTACTGCTTGCACCTGAAGTAGTTACAAATGCCAAGTTTTTATCATCATTGCTTGCACCAGCAGATTTCTTAACCTTCTGTTCAACAATTTTAAAATTGTTGTACAGATCATCCAAACCCATAGTATCAAAATCAGGTTTGTTCATCCAAACTACAACATGTGTATCCCATTCAGAAGGTAAGCTCCTTAAAAATTTTACATTTAGATCTTCTGGAGGAGTAACCACACCCAGAATTGCCAATCTACTAACAAGCTTTTGAAGCCTGTTAAAGATAGAATCAAGTGATTCTGAGCTTGAAGCACTAAAGTTTTCATACTGTTGTTTCAACAGAGCCTTCTGTGTCTTCTTTGTTGCTTCATTGCCTCCAAATCGAGCTTTAATTGCAGCAAACATTGATTGAGCATCAACATACTGGTCGAAGGTAAGTTGATGTTCATTGGGCAGTGCCATGAGCAGTAGACTTCTTGCCTTTACATCATTCTTTTTACACGTCTTTTCTTCAATAGTAGAAGGCACAGTCATCTTTGTTTTTAGAGCCTGATAAGGAGAGTGAAATCCAACACAACCATCACCTGGAGCAGAACAACATATTCCTACACCCAATGAATCACCTCTCCATGTTGTTCACTCACATGGAAGTGCTGAGGGTAGCTTGAAACTAAATGAATTGACGACTTTGGTTACCAAACTATCTGAGAGAATTGGAGTCTTGGAGGATGATTTGAAGAAGACCAAGCTAACTTACAGTGCTGCTGTCACTAAGCTCATTCTAAGGGTAAAGAAATTAGAGGCTAAAGTCAAGGCTGGGACAGCAAGGAAAAGAGCTCGGGTTGTCCTTTCTGAAGATGATGAAGATGTTGAAGATGATTCTTCCAAACAGGGGAGGAAATTATCTGATGCAGAGGTTCAAGAGAAAGCAAGCACTGAAACTGAACCTATTATTCAAGAAGTGACTCCCACTGAAGTCATTCAAGATCAAGGAAGCAGTGAGAAAGGGAATTCTGAAGTTAGTACTGCTGGAGCAACAAAAGGTACTGCTAGTGAAGTTCCAGTGATTAGTACTGCTGAGGAAAATATTAGTACTGCTGGAAGAACTGTTACTTATAGAAGAAGGAGTGAAGAGAAAAGGTCAAGAAAAGACAAGGGAAAAGCAATAATGACAGAGCCTGAGCCCAAGAAAAAGTCTAAGAAAGAGCTTGAACAAGAAAGGTTGAGTTTTGATGAAGCCATTAGACTGCAAGAACAAATGGATGAAGAACCAATGGCATAGATTGCAAGGGATGAAGAAATTGCTAGACAATGGAATGAAGAGGAAGGGCAAAGAGCTATGTCTGAAGCCAAGTCATCTAAGAAGATAGATTGGAATGATCCTTCAGTCATAAGGTATCATGCTCTAAAGATAAAACCAAAGACAGTTGCCCAAGCAAGGAGGAATATGGTTAAATACTTGAAGAATCAGGGAAACTACAAGATTAGTGATTTCAAGGGAATGTCTTATAATGAGATTAGGCCAATTTTTGAAAAGGTTTGGGATTTTAACCAACATATTGAGCCTATGGAGAAGGTAAGTTGATGTTCATTGGGCAGTGCCATGAGCAGTAGACTTCTTGCCTTTACATCATTCTTTTTACACGTCTTTTCTTCAATAGTAGAAGGCACAGTCATCTTTGTTGCTGTTGATGTACCAGTTTCTGATGGTGTTGTTACAGGAATAGGTACCCATGAATTCCCATTCTCTATGACCTCCCATAGAGCATAATCCTGGATCTGAAAATACTGTTTGATCCTGATCTCCCACATCTCATACTCCCCGAGTTTGAGCATGGGAAGCTTAGCCAAAGCATTGTTCTGAGTATTCTCCAACTCCATTACTTCTAGATCAAAGTTTCTCAAAGCACAGGCTCTGATACCACTTGTTGATCCCAAGCCTTGATCGATTCTTTACCTTGTAAAGTGTTTGTTACCTTGGATGAATCCAAAATAACAATGGTTGAGACTTTGTTTGTATATCAAAGTGTATGCGGAATCTACACTTTGATACTCTAGAGGTATTTATCAATGAAACAGTACCAACAATGAACAATGAATAAATAACAAAATGCTTCAATATTATTTGATCAATAATACGAGTACTCTTGTAGTACTAGGGTTACAACCTTGAAGCTATACGTTCTTTCTCTAAGATGTATCTCTATCTCTTAAGCATATATAAAACCTTAACCTAGGATCTCCTTTTATACACCACAAGGAGTCCTTTACAAGATAACTACCGAACTTTTAGGATTAATTACAATTATAATCATATACAAATCTTCCTAAAATATAAAAGATATACATTCCATATTTATCTCATTGCATCCTTATCTCCAAGTCAGCAGCTTTGACCATCAGCAGTGTTAACATTTCTTCTAGCAGTATTAACTAACTCTGACAGTACTAAGTTTGTACTGGCAGTACTAACTTCATTAGTACTGTTAGTTATACCTTGGCAGTATTAACTCTTGATGAAGATTTATTCCCAACAGTCGTCTTTTGCGTTGGAGAAACGGCTAAATGGAGTGGCAAAGAGATCGGCGAGTGTATGTGGTATCATGGCGAAGGTGATTGGCAAAGCCACATAGGACTGGCGAATCCCAGTCGTCACCACACCGTTCGCTCTTAATACCATTTTATAGTCTTTCAAAAGCGTTCAAATCACGTGTCACGTCATTTAACACGTCACTTCTAACTCAATTTTATAAGCTATTTTTAACATAAGATTTTGAAATTTAAAATAACTTCACATGTTTTGGTTGACAAAAATTCATAATATTTTAAAATCCGTTCATTATTGTAATTTTTTTAAGGAGTGACGGATAGGGGTAAAAACTCGACATGACCAGGCTTCGAACCCGATTAAGCCTATTCGGGTCAGGTTACTCAGGACAAAAATTTTATTCGGGTCAACCCGAATACTAGATAGGGTCGGGTATCGGGTTGAAAATTTTTGGCTAACTCCGGTCGACCCGAATAAAGATTTACTTAAAATAAATTTTATAAATTTTCTATTTAAACGAGTACAAAATAGGCAATTTTATTACATTATACTCGTATTCGGGTTGACCCGTACCCAAATGGATCGACCCACGTTGAACCGACCTGAATTGACCCGAACTCGACTACCGAAATTCAAATAGGGTTGGATTCGGGTATGGAATTTTTAGACTTGACCCGACTCTGACCTGACCCGAATCGACTCGAACCCGACCAACCCGACCCGACTAACACCTATAATGACGAATTTCATTTGACTTGTAAAAAACAACAAAACAACTAAAAATACAAGAAGAAAAAATAAACAAAAATAGTATGTTGGTCTAATTTGGTATTTCATAAAAAATGTTTTCAAGTAAATTAATATTACTCTCTTTTTGCGGCATTTTAGTTTTTCTCATTTTTACAACTTATAGCATTTTAAATTTCTTTACTTAAAATACCAAACACAATATTTTAAAGAATTTAAATGCAAATGCCATTAAATCTTCCGAATAGACCTAACCAAGCGCACCTATTAGTGCATTTTGAAAAAGGGTGATTATACACCTTCTGTCTGTGGAGTGTTTTTGTGAAAGCATTTTCTCTATCATCCGGTAGATCGAGTTATGGCTGTCATCATAACTCCTCATACGGCCATAACCATTGTGGCATATTATATCATTGTTGTATATTTGTGTGACGTATATATATCATGTGAGCCCCAAAGTAAGGTCACCTCCTAATGTACAGCTAGTTTCAAAATATCGCCAAAATGTTGGTAAATGCAATTATACCTAAGATTAAGACTTTATGGATGCGATTCAATTCGTTTGTTTTGGTGCACATATTTTGATATTTTCTATCATTTATTATTTCTTTATGACTTGAAAGCTAAATTCCGTCGTCCACGATTGTGATGGCAAAAGGGACACGAAAGGCCAATATCATCTTCCTTCATTGTACAGCATTAATAGAAAATATAAACACTTGCTTTTACATAAACTAGTCATGTTGACTCGTCTGATGCACTTCGTTATAAATACATGTTGTTAACAGATTTGGTCGTTTGATATGTTAATGGTAATTCCGATTAAAGGATATTATTAGGTAAATTTCTTTATTATGGTTGTAACAAAGTTTTAAATCTTTAAAAAATCGCATTCAAGCAACTTAACTTTTTAATATATCAAATAACTGTCTAAAATGAAACTTTCAATTATCACTACGTCTTTGTGATTTTTACATCATAAAATTTTATGTTGGTACTCTTTATTCTCTTTTTTTTTTCCAAACCAGTGTGAAGCCTTGTTTTCTTTTAGTAAGTTAACACTTACATCTATTTCATAAACTCAATCTATTAGAGCAGCAATAGCATAAAAAGCACGTCAGCAAAAGTGCTATGGCACCATAATTGCTATGGCATCACATTCACGTGTCTTCCTCGTTGGCTCAAGCCATAGCGATTTTTTTTAATAAATAACAAATACACAATTATTTAACATAAATAAACTTCATTAAACTTAAAACACCACTACAATTAAAAAAACATTACATAAAAATAAAAATACAATTTAGTGATCGAGGTTCCACAGATGATTCACGGGTCGTGTCGAAGTTCGTTATGCACTTTACTATCTCAAAGTTCTTTGCTTCTCCTAACATGTAAATCACATCGTTCGATCCAAGTTCGTTGTATGTTCGGCTCTGGATTAACGAACATATCTTTAAAATTCGATAATTCGAATTTTTTTTCGATTGCAATATCATGTTATGTAATATTATACAACAATACATGGTTCTTTTCAACGTGTTTATTTGTAGAGCACGTGCCGGTTGTCGTATAATTCCCTAACGACCTTGTAGAACTTCGAAAGCTCGTTCAATATCTTTTCTTGCACTTTCTTGAACTCTTTTAAACTTCAAGGTTTTTTCATCCCTTGCAATAGAAAATGTCTTGACAAACGTAAACCATGTTGGATAAATACCATCAGCTAAATAGAAACATTTCTTGTATGTTCTTCCGTTCACTACAAATGGAGCTTCCGGAGCCGTATCGGCAAGAACATCATCAAATAAAGGAGAACCATCTAAAGAGGGCTTTCTTAAATACTCTTCTACGTATAAAATATATATGCATTTTGTAAAATTGTCTAAACATTCACGTGAACAACGTTCAGCAATTTTCAAATACTCGTCAAATGCATCAGATATTGTACCGTATGCAAGTTGACGTATGGCGGATGTGATTTTTTAAATAGGACCAATACTATTACGACCGAGAGCATTGATTCGTTGTCTAAAAAACGAAAGTATTCGGGAAGAGGCTGAGCATCATAACTAGTGATATCATTTACTATTTTAGCAAAAAGTGTAGAACTCATACGATACCTTCGCCTAAAGTTGTCTTCCGGATATTTAGGAGGAGTGTCATCGTTGCCAAAATAGTCGTCGAGTAGGCGTTGTTCTGCCTCCTCTCGATCACATGGAATGTATGTCCGCGTCCTCTTAATACCCGAGCCCGAACCCCCGGCTTCTTGATTTGTCATAGCTAGAAATTGTTCATAAGCTTCATAACTACGCGTGTATCGCTCCGCATCATCTTGAAAATAAAGATCGTATTTTTCAACGATGGTTTATTTGGGAGAGTTGGGATACATATTGATTTTTTTGAATGAAAAATTAATATTTTTGTAGTAGAAATGTTATTGGAAGTGTGTGTAAAGTTTGGTAAAATAATGAGGTATTTATAGAATTTTTAAGGGGTAAAAATTTGAAAAAAGTGGGTATTAAATTAAAAAAATGGCTATATATCCGTTGCCAACGTATAGAAATTTAAAAAAAAAGGAAATACCTTTGACGCTGGTTGGTGGTCACGGCACGAGGCACGATAGCGCCAGCCACAGTGTCCATGGCGCAAGAAAAAGGTGGGTTGTTGGCTTGGCGCCAGCCCAAAACGCGAGGGTACCTCTCCCTCTTAGAGTTACAAATCTTTATGAAATAAATAAGATATTCGTCGGCATTAATTGATATCTTTCCTGGCTCACTAAAAACTACAAAAAAGTACAAAACATTCCTCTTTTGTCCCTTCGTACAACACAGTTTTTTATCAGTTTGTGTTCCATACTTTATGTAATTATGTTAGTGTAATACTTTTGACTTGTCAACTTTATAGTTTTTATTTCGCACTTTCCGTTTCATAGTTTTATAATTTATACAAATTATAAAAATAGAAAAAAATTAAAAATTAAAAATAAAAAACACAAAAATCTAAAAGATACAAATAATGTTTTAAGGGGATCTTTATAACCTATCCCATAACTTTATAAAGGTATCAGCAATATTGACATATTGTATCAGCAATATTGACATATTGTTCTCATTTGTTGTTATCGATTTGGCACACCATCCATGACCGTGTCTTACTTTTGATTCAAAGAATATATGCGCAAGTGATAATACAACCTTTGCCAACTCCACACACCTAAAAGGCTGTATCGAATTTGAAAACATAACTTCCAAATCAGTTCCTGAGCCAATAGATTAGTTCGTCAAAATACATACTTTACAATTTTCTTATGGAGTGCTATAAACGAAATAACATTTTTCACTTGATTAATTTTTGACCTCCAAAAGGTGTAAATCGACAAGAACGCTTTAATCTCATGCATATTTTGATGTTAACCGGGCCCTTCCCCACGACCCAACCCAAGGTAATGAGCTCCTCCCAACGACTTAATTAGTCAAGAATTGAGTTTGAACCCTGGTCAATCTTCAAATGACCTTCTACGACCGGTTAACTAAATGTTTGCAAAGAGAGAATGACGTAACTGAGTGTTTGCGAGAAAGGAACGGTGCCACATGAGAAGCCCCACTTTACTTGTCAAGAAATATTAGTACTACTTTACTAGTAGTTGATGGAACTCGTGAGCCTGTGAAACAAGATACATACAAATATACAATAATTACCACTATTGCCTTTTTGGCCCATATAGCATTCAATAATAATAATGATACGACACTTGCGGATAGTGGCACCCCTTCAAGCGTGATGCGAGCTCCTAAGAAGAAAAGAGAGAAAACACAGATATTTATTTATTTGACCAAAACTTAACTTTCATTAATAAACACATTCGGTATATATAGCCGAATAAAACACAAGATAAACACGAGGAAATGATAAACATTCCTAAACAAATACATATCCTAAAACGACTCAAACACATATCCTAAACACTTGATAGTATGATGGTTATCCTAACGCATCACGAAATCCTTATGCCAAGCCGGGGCAACCGAGACCCTCTTGGTTCGTCCTTCCTTATCCTCGGTCGTAACATTCCCCTCTCCTTCGAAATTTACCTTGTCCTCAAGGTAATAAGTTGGATCCACAGGTATCTCACGGCCTTGGTTGTCGTCCTCTTCCGCCATATGCAACATAAACTTACCGGGACATTTATGACCACGCATCCATTTGCTATCACAATTGAAACACAATCCTTTGTTAAGACGTTCTTGGCGTTCCTCTGGTGAAATCCACTTGATGGCCAGTGGTGTAGTGTTGGTGGGGGTGGTAGATTCAGTTGGTGTTGGTAGAAGAGGTGGTTTCCCTGAATTTGAAGAAGTAGCAATAACGTGTGAAGGTGTTGGGTTGTTCATCTGGACGACTGTGATGATGTCGTGGCGTTTAGCAATGGTGGAGGTGGGCGACTGATCTTCCAACCGGGCCTCAATGATACGAGCTAAGGAGAATGCCTCTCCTAACGACGTTGGTTTAGACACTAACAATTCACGCTGCAATGTTGGCTTAAGACCTGATATATAAAATGAGATCAACAGATTTTCTGATATATCGGTGACCCTATTCATCAACTTCTCAAACTCGCTTGCGCCACCGTCCCCGTTTGCAACAACTTAGAAAGCGATCCTTGTGGATCCTCATACTTACACGGACCAAAACGGTTACGAACACTCTCAATGAAAGCACCAATTGATACGACCCTTGCGGATAGTATCGGGATAGTAGCACCCCTTCAAGCGTGATGCGAGCTCCTAAGAAGAAAATAGAGAAAACACAAATATTTATTTATTTGATCAAAACTTAACTTTCATTAATAAACCCATTCGGTATATATAGCCGAATAAAACACAAGATAAACACGAGGAAATGATAAACATTCCTAAACAAATACATATCCTAAAACGACTCAAACACATATCCTAAACACAGATATTTATTTATTTGACCACGAAATGGTTATCCTAAACACATATCCTAAACACAGATGGTTATCCTAACGCATCACGAAATCCTTATGCCAAGTCGGGGCAACCGAGACCCTCTTGGTTCGTCCTCCCCCTTATCCTCGGTCGTAACAAATAACATTTGTTTTAACCATCATATTCTACTAGAAAAACTCATGGAAGGAGCAAAGTAAAACGATATTACGAATTAGAATTAAAAACGAATTTTGGATCGGTGATATATATTAACATTAGTAAATACTATTAACATTATTGTGTGTACATTGAGTTTGGTTCATTAGTAATTACTAGCTTCAATTCAATATATAAACCTACTTTAACCGGACAAAATAAGGTTTAGGTCACGAAATAGTAAGAAACATTTTTCAATGTTCCCTTCGGTACGTGAACTATAAAAAAGTCATTATATGCGGTGAACTTTCATAAAGTGTTTTAATATGCACATTTTGATGTGTTATCTGGTTTAAAAAAATGACACGTGCCAATGACAAGACATCAAACTGTTTTGAGTACTTTATGAATTTTTGTTGCATTTAAAAATACGTATTACTAGTATAACTTACGTACCAGACTTTGAAAAACATTTGTTGTTATTTTGTGACCTAAGTTCTAAAAAGATCAAAACCAACTTACCAATTAACAATCAAACATTTGAAGCAAGTAAAGTAACCAAAATATTTACTTTTCGTGTTATGGCAACGTATGTGCACTTTTGAATATTCTCATGGCAAACAAAGACACGTACACTTGTCACATACCACACAAACACACAAACTCCATAATCGACGTGCATTAATTCACACCTTACCCCAACACCTAAACAAATGCTTCTATTCCCACATAAATCTTTGATATATTCTTTACCACAATATCAAATGTATCATATCACATTATTATATAAGCGTGTATAAACCTACACATAGTATCCTATATTTTGTTCTTGAACAACACATCAATGGAAAACCACAAAAACCTTAATCTTGATAATCGAAACCCTTGTCGACGTAGTCGAAGCCATGATACTATAACATCAACTTCTTCACAAGATTTCAAGCCAACCCATGAAGAGTTTTCAAGCCAAAAAGGCGAAAAAGGCCTTTCAGCGTTGTCGGTTATCAACATTTTGCAAAAAAAAGGCGATCACATTGCTAAGACAAGTACCACACCACAAGTGGATGAAAAACAACTAGAAGCAAGACAAATGGATGTTGTGGAAGAGAGTGGACGAGAGAGGCTAAAGAGACATCGAGTTGAGATGTCGGGCCACGTATGGATACCGGACACATGGGGACAAGAGGATTTGCTCAAGAACTGGATTGATAGCACGGTTTTCGACTCGTCTTTAGAGAAGAGTAACATAATGTCAGCAAGAAATGCTTTGATTCAAGAAGGAAGATCAACTACATTAAGGATAGAGAATAGCTGCTAGTTCTGCTGAGATTGGCTTTTGTACAAGTGGTTGAGATTTAACGGTATTTTGAATTGTATGTTTAGGTATATGTAGATGAACAATGTGCAAAGTTTCATTAAAGTTGTTTGCTGATCTTGAAATGTCAATCAAGGTCATACACCCTCTTCCAAAGTAGTACTTTGTATTGTCTGCTTAACTTCCCCACTGCTTCTTGATTGGTCTCATTGTTGCAACAAAAGCATCAAGATATATCCTTTCAAATTTCACTGGACCTTTGGTTAATACCTTTTGTTGTCTAAGAACTAGTTGTTTTAGTTGCGATAATTATTTTTATCTAAATTAACCTGGACAACGATATGTTTTAAGAAGCTGCGAGGAAATCAAGAGCACAACAAAGACTGCTTTGGAAGAAATGAAAACTGGAAATAACTTTAGTTAATAATATTCATGTCTAACAAATCACTAGTTCAAACAATGTCTTATGAGTTTCTAGACAATAAGAGGTCAGTAATAAAGCTAGGCCTTCATCAATGTGTGACAACAACAGAGTAAGGGTGAAAAACTGGAAGATTTCGCACTTCTGGTCTTCCACATGCTGAGTTAAACATTGTATGAAAATCGCATTGCTCATCCATTTGTTTTGTTCCAACTTAAACTTTTGTTTAGTTAATTTGACTATGTTCCAACTTGATCTGCTCAGTCAATTCAACTGGAAAAACACGACCTGATTGTAACAAGTGTTAATCTTCTTCTTTAAGTCTGCATTGAAACATTTAGATATTTAGTTCAACATCAGATTGCTTAACTGATACTATAATTAGTCTGTTATACTTAAGTTTCACCATATAATCTGTTTGTAATACAAAATACCAAAAGTTGACTCAACACATATTAGGGAATCAACCCGAAACAGATGTTAGTAAATCACTCCAACCCAACTCATGTAGACTTGTTGTTATGACTAACCCGTTTTAGCATTTACGTTATTTGATATTCGCATCTTTTTAAAAACATTCACGACCCGGTTTAAGAGTTTCCGTTCCCTCTGGGTATAAAGAAATAAGGAAATGTTACAACAGCAGAAGCACCCCCTTTCCTAACATTAGTATTTATTAAGTTCATGCGGTTCCCAATCTATCCACACTCACCAAACAGCATTGGTACTTGTTTTCATTTCGATATTCTTTTTGATCAAATGTTTCCCATGCTTGTTTTGCTCCATGTATAGCAAATTGATAACAAGCGAGTCATTTATAAGTGCACAACTGAAGTTCAATGTGCTTGAAGATAAACTAGAAACTAATCTCAAAGCCCCTAGACAAATAACAAAATATCATGTAAATTCAGTGACATTCAAACAGATAGTAACTAGATGCTGTTGCGAACCAGATCCAATTAAGAGATAAAAAGAAGAACAGGTGATCAACTTTCAAATGGTTGGCTGGTATCTCTCCCAAAAATGATATCAAATCACTAAACCATTAATAATATTCAACATAATGATATTACAACCCTAATCATCTATATATGATAACTATTCTTGTAGAACAAGTCGGATCCAAATCTTTACTTAAATAAAACATATCTAGTAAATAAATAAAACTATTTTAAAGTCAATAAACAAGAGTCTATTGATGGTGTCAAAAAGGAGGACATCTTCCCCTGGTTCGGCCCGATGCAGCTCATCCGTTCCCAATTGGAGCTGCTGGATTTCTAAGCCTTTTGAGATATTTTTATAGTTGTGGTTTGGTGCTTATCTTTGTTAGTCGCTTTGTTGTTTGTCTTCGGGTTTGCCCTCTGTTGTATATTCTGTTTGTTGTTTCTTCTTTAGTGGTTTCCTTCCCGGATCCACTCTTCTAGTGTTAATATAATCTCAGCCTTTCCAACAAAAAAAAAAATAATAATAATTCCATAATTAATAATTCCAGGAATCGTATCAGATGCTTATGTTCTATAACATTTACGTACACAAAATCAAATAAAGCACTATGAACTAATTCGACTAGTTATTAGCAACACGAAACACCTAAGACACACTAATAAACATGAAGGTTTCCTATCTGGTAATACTCTTTGAACGTTATATTTTACATTGCTATTAAAGACAAGTCGAGAGCATTTAAATCATGAAACTAAAGACAATACACCTTTTTTACACAAGTCTAACAACTACATCGCATATACTAGCATTTTAATCATCCTCATCAACTATCGATGAACTCTGTCTGACAATGCATCACACACAAACCTCAGACAAGTGAAATTAATGATGTTCATATAGAGCTAAAACTGAAGGGTCATAGTTAACTGCAAAATCGCGTTACAGTAAACCTAGTGGCTTACCGCAAAAAGCAAAATCTGGTGACTTTTCAGCTAGCAGGCATATTCAATAGTGCCCGGAGAGGAGCGACATAGGGTCAATTAACGATTCCAGCTTCCAGATATTGATGGTACCATCATCACTTGCAGAAGCAAAAAGCCTGTTCGCCTGTAAAAAGATCCCAGGATAACGCAGGAAGTGTGTAATACTAGAACTTTGATTGGTAATACTGTAATTTAGCTTTCACCTACGAGAATCATTCATGGGTAAACTATTTCAGACTAATTATCTAATGAGCATTATTAATTTATGTAATCCTCAAACTATCAGATAAACAAGTCTCCACTCACACAAAGATGACACAATCCGAGAGGGGATGACTAAAACGGTGTTTAAGGTTGGTTGTCCCCTGTTCAAATAAAAGTCTGTTTGCCATTGGTGAATAACAGGGGCAAATTCATAAGCTCAAACAGGATCCAATAGCGGATTAATGAAAAGGTATACCAGCAATTTATCAATTGCGGGTTCGTTTCAAGATTATTTTTTTCCGTCAGCTATTAGAAAAATGTATCACATAGCTACTCTACCATTCCTAAATATATGATACAGCATAACTTATATTGAACAATGCCAAGTCACCTCAAATCTTAAAAACGCATGTAAATTGACCAGAGTATATCAGCTCAACTCAATCCACAATTTTTTACAAAATAGGCATAGCATAATCAAATACTATTTCCTGAAAAGCTTATTTTGAGAAGCTTATAAGTACTTATTTAAAAGTATAAGCAGAAAATATGAACAATCTCAAACACCCCCTTAGTGTAACCATAATGAGGCTCAGATATTTAGCTATCGAAAAAAAGAGCATAAATCTGCCATGGCTGCAAAGTTAGTAATTTGCCCTACCAAGATGCGGATGATCTCAACTTTTGCCCGAACCCACTCAGAAGCATACAAATTCATCATCACAGCCTCCAGAGACAGAAATTAGGATTGTTTGAGCATTTTCTAGTAAAAAAGAACCACAACTTATCGGATTTTCAGCCATGATTTCGGTATAAACCACAAAGATGAAATTTTCAGCCATGATGATGATGATAAGATCAGCAGCAACATAAAAGCAACCATTAATCTGTTTAAAGAAAATCATAGGCCCGAAAGAAGTATGTTTGACCAATTAAAGTCAAAATCCCCTCTGGAAATGCCTCATTTTGGTCTGAGTGGAAGTAACAAGCGGGGTATGGGACACCCCTACCTGAAGGTAAAGGGACTGCTACTAGATAGACACTTTGAGGTGAGATGAGGCTTAAGAGTGCAAATATGGGACCAGAAAAAATGGATCAAGCACCGCCTTAGGCTGCAACACATCCATTCGGGTTGCGTTGCCCCGCCAAGATACAGCCCAACTTTCACCCAGGACCCAGAAACCTATATATGCTCAAAGAAGTCAATGGACATCAATATTATGCAAAATACCCATCTCTTAATGATAGCATATATCAGCACTCGAATATTTAAAAAATCAAGCAAAGGGAATAAATCCACCATGGCTGCAATAATTCCGTTCTGCCCCCCCAAGATGTGGTTAATCACAGCTTTGACTGAATAATTAAATACTAAGTTTTATCCAAACACTTGAAACTGCTTTTGTGCATTAAAATAAGAAAAAGCAATCCTACACACCCTCTCAAAACAAACAATAAGCCATTAGCCCATTAAGTCTCCCATATAACCCACAGAGAGGCCACCTGCACTTTCGAAAGACCAGGGACTGCGCCTGCTATTTCACCAAACCACAGGAACGATTTTTGCAAATGGATCAAACCGTTATATGCACTGAATATTGGTTAGACCACTATCAAATTATTTTCCATATGTTGCATATGTACACACACATGAAACAGCCAATTAACTTGATAAGACATCACTAGTCCAGATTATTTAATGCTGAACCAAGCCCGAAGCTCGAGAAAGAGGATAAAGTCATTATTATGAGGCTCAGATATATAAACGATCAAAGAAAGAGGACAAATCCTCCATGGCTGCAAACTTCATAAGTTGCGCCGCCAAGATGCGGACAAATCCTCCACTCAGACACATTCAAATATTATCATCACGGCCTCCTAAAATTCACCTCATTCTCATCCTTTTCCTCCATAAATGAAAAACTGTTTTAAACTGCCAATAAGCAGATCAAACAGTTTTAATAAGTGTGAATATTTGCCTTTGTAAACAAAAAATAAGCAACAACCGCAGCAGCCCCTCTAACAACAACCGCAGCAGCAGCATCATATGGAATGTAATATATATCTCAAGAGAATCATAGACCTCTGAAATTCCCTCATTTCTTCTAAGTTGAAATATTAATGTTCACATTTTCATATCATGATATTTCATTTCATTCATTTTATCAAACACTATGAGGTGTAAAAATGAGGCTCAGATCTGCAAATAGGGAACCGGAAAAAAAAAGGGGATGACACCTGCCATGGCTGCAATCACGATTTGGATCGGGTTGCCCCGCCAAGATACAGGCGAAATTTCACCCATTAGTATCCAGTAACTTATGCTCAGAAAAAGTATATGCAGAAAATTATCTTCATCGCCATACTATAAATAATTAATATCAAAAGGGCATTTGGTCTAGTCGTAATAAATAACGCGAAGATCACCGGTTCATATTTCGGATAAAATACAATAGACGAATCATGCCCATACAAACACTATCTCCTAAAACGCCTTTATTAAGCACTCTATAAGTACTTCTTTATAAGCAAAATCAGAAATATAAGAAATCCCATACACCCCTTTAGTGCAGCTAATATGGTGCTCAGATATGTAAACAATCGAAGAAAGAGGACAATCCGTCATGGCTGCAAACTTAGTAATTTGCCCGGCCAAGATGTATATAATCTCCACTTTACTCGAATGCACTAACACATTCAAATTCTATCATCAAAATCTCTTAATTTCATCACATCCTCATCCTCCTCATCTCTCATCCTCCACACATAAAAAAGGTGTTTCAAAATGCAATAAGAAAATTAAACAGATTTAATAAGCCGGAAAAAGTGGGCTTATGAGCTTTTTCAATTTTACAAGAGTTTGTAAGCCCAGTATATAAGCCAACACAAACGCCCCTTAAATAAAAACGAGGGTAAAGTACACCGTTAGTCCCTCGCGTTAGTACGCATATAGAACTGTCGTCTATTTTTTGAGAATGACTATTTATGTAACTATAACAACCACCACCACAACAATAACAAATTAACATATGGAACTGTTTGTCTATTTTTTTACAAAAATCATAGGCATGTGACTTTGCCTCATTTCATCAAGTGATAATATTAATGTTTACATTTTCATATCCATATATCATATTCATTCATTTCATTTCATCAAACACTTTGAGGTGTGAAAAATGACGCTCAGATATGTATATAAGAAACCAGATAAAATGGATGAGATGCCCACCATGGCTGCAAACATGATTTGGGTTGCCCCGCCAAGATAAGGGCATACTTCCACCCCATAGTATCCAGCAATACATTCTGCTCAGAAAAATATCAACACCTTAATAAAGAGTGAATAACACTGTTCGTCGAATCCTGTGATACCATCGACAATGTTAAGGATAATTGCCTTCAGTTTTTGGAACTAAACATATTGTCACTCTCGCCGGAGCCAACAGTTAGGATAATTGCCTTCAGGGATGTGAAGCAGACACATTTATAAAACAGCATTTGTAGTCCAACAGTTAGGATAATTGCCTTCCAAGCAATAGACCCGGGTTCAACTCCTCGTAAACGCACCCTTTTATATTTACCGGAGTCAAAGATCCTTCTACCCACAAAAATGAAGGGGAGCAAACACCAGCCATGGCTGCAACCACAATTCAGGTCGGGTTGCCCCGCCAAGATACAGGCCATATCTCACCCCAGTAATTCATGCCCAGAAAAATGTAAATTCAGATAAATATCCTCATTTGCCTTTGATAGATATATAAATAAATAACTTTATAGCAATCATACCCTTTTTCATTCCACTATGGGAATATATGCAATAAGCCCAAAAATAAGCTTAGACAAACACCCCCTATGTTATCAAACCCATACCGATAATGATACATTTCTGCAAACCAAACGCACCTTTTATGATATGCTTCTTCTTATAGTATGTTTCAAGGGTTTGCGTTTACTGGTAATGATAATAGGGGACTGAAATCATGGGCTGAAACTAACATGATCCATATGCAGTGGCAACAGAGTGAGGTGGCTTTTGAAACATATTGTCACTCTCGCCGGAGCCTCATTCAGTTTTTGGAACTAAATAAAAGGGATGTGAAGCTGCCATGGCTGCAAACACCAGTTTGGGTTGCCCAGCCAAGATACAGGCATACTTTCACCCCAGGTTCGAGCAACCTAAATATGCTCAGAAAAATAAACTTAGATGCAGAATAATCTCCTCACTCAGAGACCATCCATTTTACATAATAAAATAAATCAAAGAACAAGAACACTAGAGCATTCATTTTATTTCGGCCAAGGACGAAAATGAACACCACACTTTCCCCCAGGAGGCCGCCTGCATTTCGCCAAACCACAATGACGGATTTTGCAATTTACTCAGCACAAACATGCAATAGGGATCAGATAGTCCAGATCAACTAACGCTTAACCAAACCCGAACAATCGAAGAAAGCAGAATAAAATGAGATAAAAGTATTATGATGAGGCTCAGATTTGTAAACAATCGAACAAACAGGATCAATCCGCCATGTGATGCAAACTTAGCAAGTTGCCCCGCCAAGATGCGGATAATCTCAACTTTACTCGAATCCACTCAGACGCATTCAAATTTTATCATCACAGCCTCTTAAATCCATCTCATCATCACTTAAAAAACTGTTTCAAACAGCAATAAGCAGATTAAGCAGCTTTATAAGTACTTATTTTTAAGCACAAGCTTAAGCAATCCAAAATAGGGGTGTCGGTTCGGTTATCGGGTTGTTTGGTTTGTTCAGTTCAGTTTCGGTTCCTGTGGGTATTACCCGAATTGTGAACACCCTAACCCGAAACCATAAATTTGGAATAAACCACAAGGACTATTTATGTAATTACACTAAAAACGTTGATCACAACAACAACAACAAAGGCAGTAGCAACAACATATGGAACTGTTGTCTATAATTTAAGAAAAATCATAGGCATCCGAAATTGCCTCATTTCGTCTGAGTAACAATATTAGTGTGCACATTTTTATACCATATATTTCATTTCATTTCAAGCATTTTATCAAACACCTTGAGGCACGAACATTGAGGCTCAGATCTGCAAATATGTAATTGGAATAAAGGGACCGCCATGGCTGCAACCACAATTCGGGTCGGGTTGCCCCGCCAAGATACATGCCCCAAAAAAAGTAAACGTAGAAAAATATCATCATCGCCTTTCACATATATTAATTTGTGATCAATAAGCTTAAACATACACCCCCTTAAAGTAATCAAACCCATAAGTGATTCATTTCTGCAAACCAAACGCACCCTTATTGGTGAATAATAATGGGGAATGAAATCATGGGCTGAAACTAACATAATCCGTTAGTTAATGGAGCATGCAGTGACATGGCAACAACTCTTATGATACCTGCCATCATACTCGCAGGAGCCTCATTGGGTATATCTGAGTATATTGTTTCCCGATTTGTCCTCACTAGGTTTATTATAAAGTAGTGGCAAGCGGTTATTTGGACTTCCGGATATTACATTTGGAAAGAGAGAAATCCGCGCATTTTCAAAGGGGAAAGTTTCAAGCTATTCAACTCAAAAGTTATGAATAGATTATGAGAAGATCTAATAACAAAAGTGAATGAGGTGGCTTTTGAAACCTACGGTCACTCTCGTTGGAGCCTCATTCGATTTTTGGAGCTGGATAAAGGGGATGGAATTCGGGCTTCCCCGCCAAGATACGGGTAAACTTTCACCCAAGTCCAAGCAACCTAATATGCTCGGAAATGTAAAATTAGATGCAGAATAATCTCTTAATTCAAAGACCATACTTTTGACTTATCAGTAGGGATCAAAGAGTCCAGATCAATTAACGCTTAACGCCTTAACCAACCCCGAACATTAGAAGAATGGGGATGCAATGAGATAAAAAATATTATGCCGAGGCTCAGATTTGAAGAAAGAGGATCAATCCACCATGGCTGCAAACTTAGTAAGTTGCCCCGCCAAGATGTGGATAATCTCAGCTTTACTCGAATCCACTCAGACACAATCAAATTCTATCATCACAACCTCTTATAATCAATCTCGTCATCGTTCTCATCTTCATCTTCATCTCCCAAACCATAAATTTGTAAGTGCTTAATTTTAAGTAATCCGAAACCATTAGCACAAAATATAGGGTTTAGGGTTTAAGCAATACCAAATCATAACTTTGTAAGTAGTTAATTTTTAGCAGAAACAACAACCACCTCAACAGCAGCATCAACATATGGAACTACTATGTATATTGAGAAAATCATAGGCAACAGAAATCGCCTCCTTCGTCTGAGTGGAATTACTAATGTTTTTTTCTTTTTTCTGGTAACCATGGTTTCCGACCTTTCGACCGCGCTGGGGTTTAAGCCACCACCAAACTGATACAAACCGGGTGAAGCCCTCCCTTTTCTGGGTAAAGCCCTCACATTTTATATACAGATATTACATTTCATCAAACACTTAACGAGCACATGTATGAGTGTTAGGATTTCGGATACCTGACTTTCAAAAGAGCTCTACTTGCACAAATGTTATATAGTATAATTTTTCGACTTAATAGAAATCGAAAAATGAGGCTCAGATCTGCAAATATAGAAGGGGTACGAAACACCCGCCATGGCTGCAACCACAATCTGGTTCGGGTTGCCCCGCCAAGATACGGGCGAAATTCACCCTAATTATGCTCAGAGAAAATATAAATGCAGAAGAAAAATATCATCATTGCCTTTCATATAAATAAGCTGAAACAAACATCCCCTTATATAATAAACCCATGAAAATTCTACAAACCAAACGCACCCTAATTGGTGAAAATGAAATATCACAAGGACCAAAAATGCAGTGAACTCTAAGATATATAATGGGGAATGAAAAAAATCATGGGCTGAAACTGACATGATTCCGTTAATTGAAGGAACATGCAGTGGTAAGTGAGGTGGCTATTATAACCTACCGTCAAACCTGCCTGAGAAGCCTCATTCGGTTCTTTTTTCTGAGCTGTTTTTCCCCAATATGACCTCACTGGATTTTGCATTTGCTTATTTATATTGTAAGGATTTGATCGAATGGGCAATTTACAAACAGGGCTAAAAGTTTACATGGGCTCACCGTTTGCTAGAAGCTTTTAAGATTAATAAATTGCTTTTATTGGGGTGAGCAGAAAAACCAAAAAACCGAATAAACCGAAACCACTTAACAGGCGAATCTAAACTCACTTTCTAGACAATCAAACAAAGAGGATCAATCCACCATGGCTGCAAACTTAGTAAGTTGCCCCACCAAGATGTGGATAATCTCAACTTTACTCGAATCCACTCAGACACATTCAAATTCTATCATTGCAGCCTATTATAATCATTCTAATCTTCATCTTCATCTCCCAAACCATAAATTTGTAAGTACTTAATTTTAAGCAATCCCAAACCCTAAGCACAAAATATAGGGTTTAGGGGGTTTGGGTTTAAGCAATCCCAAACCATAAATTCGTAAGTACTTACATTGTGTTAATTTTAAGCAGAAACGACAACAACCACCACCTCAACAGCAGCATCAAAATATGGAACCGTTGCGTATATATTGAGAAAATCATAGGCATTAGAAATCGCCTCCTTTGTCCGAGTGGAATTACTAATCTTTTTTTTTTTTTGGTAACCATGGTTTTAGACCTTGCGGCTGTTGGGATTTAAGCCACCGCCAACCTGACACAAACCGGGTAAAGCCCTCCCTTTCTAGAAGACATCTATTAGCACCTGACAGGGTGTTTGTTTCGGCTTATATAGCCGGCTTACGGCTTATTTGGTTTTGGGCTTATGTTTGATAAGCTCACTTTTTGTGGCTTATTTTGAAACTTTTCGGCTTATATAAGTACATTATAACCGAGACGTATATATCCAGATATTCCATTTCATCAAACACTTAACGAGCACATATTATATCCAGATTATGAGTGTTAGGATTTCGGATACCTGACGTTCAAAATCTTTCGACTAAATCGAAATCGAAAAATGAGGCTCAGATCTGCAAATATAGAAGGGTACGAAACACCCGCCATGGCTGCAACCACAATTTCGGTTCGGGTTGCCCCGCCAAGATACGGGCGAAATAAACCCTAATTATGCTCAGAAAAAATATAAATGCAGAAGATAAGTATCATCATCGCCTCCTTTCATATAAATAAGCTTAAACAAACACCCCCGTAAATAATAAACCCATGAAATTTCTACAAACCAAACGCACCCTTATTGGTGAAAATAAGGACCAAAAATGTAATTAACTCTAGAATATATATTGGGGAATGAAAGAAATCATGGGCTGAAACTGACATGAGTCCGTTAATTGACGGAACATGCAGCGGTAAGTGAGGTGGCTATTATTTATAACCTACCGTCAAACCTGCCTGATGAGCCTCATTCGGGTTTTTTCTGAGCATATTATTGTTTTTCCCCAATTTGACCTCACTGGATTTTGCATTTGCTTATTTATATGGGTAAAAGTCGAAAAATACCCACAAATTTTTCAAAATGTCCCGACATGACCAACGAACTAAATTTCGTTCTTACTAGACCAACGAACTTGTTTGTTTTGTGACAATATGACCGGCTATATATCTACGTCATTAATTTTTTAATTTTTTTATTTCACGTCACTTTTTATTATTTCTTCTCCATCACCACAACCATTTTTTTTTCTGTATTACAAGATCAAAAGTAACAGTCACCCACTTTTCCACAATCGCAGCACATATCAAACATCATTCTAACATACTCCCTAAAACTCTCAAAACATTTCATATAATCACCAGCTTTATCAAACTCACCAACCATAACACTCCACGAAACCGAGTTTTGTTCAGGCATTTCATCAAACAGCCTATATGCATCACCCAAATCTTTATAAAGCACATATGTGTTGAAATGCACATTTTGACCGGATCTTTTTGGAACCCATACAAGTTGTTCGCACTCGATTTCATTTCCTGTCCAATACAGTTGTTCGCACTCGATTTCATTTACAGACTATTGGATGTACATATATAGCTTAGCTGTGCCACGCTGCTGACTCGATTCTTTTATTTTTCCCTTCTTTTTGTTTATGTAGATTTTAGCTTCATGTATAAAACTAATGACCGCATATCATCAAAGAGATAGATAGATACCATCTGTTTGCTTCCATCTCGTTCAGATGTATGAATATTTTCTAGTAGCATTTTTAATCATCGTCTTCTATAAAGGTATGTTGCAACTTAGATTATGTTAATGATGGACAGTCAAAAAGAAGTGGATTAACACTATCAATCTGTAAGAAAATATAAATTTAGTAGCGTGTATGATGTATGCTGCGTACCAACAAACAAACAACTTTCTATTTGGCATATTTAATATCCACTCCTAGAGTAGTTCGTCGATGATGGTCATTTGATTGGTTATCATGTGGTATATGGGCGGTGGAATCGAGAAAGGAGTAGTTTGTCAGGAGGGTGGTGGTGGTGGTAGTTGGGCGGTGGTGAGGATAAGAGAGATGGAGATAACCTGGCTTTGACTTTCTTTTTGGTCAAAAAAGTATAGATGAAGGAGTGGCGGAAGTGGAAATCCAATCTGGCATATTCATAAGCATTTATTTAATGGAAAAAAAAACGGTCCCACTAAAGAAGGTAACTGCCACGGTGTCGGTAAAAGTTTACGTTATGGGTGATATCAGAACAATATTTGAAAGTTCGTTGGTCTAGTAAGGACCAATTTTCAGTTCCGTTTGGTCATGTCGAACTATTTTAAAAAGTTCGTGTGGGTATATTATTGTTTTTTTTTTTCGACTTTTACCCTATTTATATTGTAAGGAGTGGATCGAATGGGCTATTTACAAACACGGTTAAAACTTTACATGGGCTGATATGTTTTCTCTACTTGTTGATTGTTGAGTCAACAATTTATATACTTAATATATTTATGCTTAAATTATTTAACTCGCGGGCTTAAAAAATGACAAGTAAAAACAGAAAAACCTAAAATTTTGATTATTTAACATTTATCGGCTGATTGGGTCTTTGAATAATCAATCTCTATATACGGCGACAAAAAAACATGTGACTAACGTTATATATATACAAGGTCCTACGAAATCTAAGGCCTTAAAAAATCAGAGGCCTAAAGCCCTAGCTTTACTTGCCTTACACTTGAGCCACCACTGCTTAAACATCAACAAAAACACATAGAAATTGATAAATCGAAGCATACAAAGTCTGATTTGGGAGAAAAAACGCCGCAAAAACAACCGGAGCAAACTATGGAAGAAGGTACGGTTGTTATAATAAAGTTTTATATAGATTTTTGTGTGTTTTTATGCTTATTTATTTGATACTTTGATGATTTTGTGCTTATTTTTGGCTTATAACTGTGTATTGCACGATATTTATGAAGATTCCTGATTATTTGTTGATTTTAGTGTTTATTGATGCATTATTGAGATATTGTGATGATTTTGTGCTTATTGATGTAACTTATTTGTTATTTGGCAGTATTTATGCATTATTGAGTTATACGAGACATTAGACTTTGCATTTTGTTGTGTATTTGTATGATTAAGAGATTGTTATGTAGTTTATCACTAGTGATATACTTTGACGATTTTCGATTTTGATGTGTTATTGATGTTATTTCATACTGTTGGTAATAAAAATCACAACCTATTTGTTTTTTTTCTTTCTATGTATACTGCCTGCATACCGATTTATTTATCGAGCAGAAATTTTGTTGTTTGTTCAATAGAAGTGTGTCGTGCATACTATGTACCGTTT